>BPLR01005536.1:0-46845 GCA_021605095.1 Caerostris extrusa | reverse complement strand
AAAGAAATATTTTTTTAATTGCATAAAATTATAACACTTTTGATAGGCAAATAAGAAATATATCATTGGTTCAGAGAGTAACATATGCAGAAATTTACAATAAGCTACTATACATAGAATGTTATGTTGTTATGTTAATATTCATGTTTCCATTGGGTAGTAAGTAAATAAATCTATTGAAGAGCATAAAGAGTATTTTTAAGTAATATTTCTTAACAATAATGTGACACATATGTATATCTCAAGTAATTCCATAATACATACAATTTTTCCAAACAATTTTTTTACTTTAAATACATATCAATTCAAGTTATAACAACATCTAGATTTTTATTAATTAAATATTTTTAAAATATAAGAACTCGTAAAGACAAGTTCTTATATTTTTAAAAAATATTTAATTTAACAAAGTATGTACACAACTCATGAAATAATATAAAACAACATACAAAATCTTTAACAGACATAAAAAAACATCTATTTTGACATAAAACTTTTTAAAGGGAAATTTTATAAAAATAAAATATGTCCAAGCAAACACAGATATTACAATGAAAAACCCAAATATTATTCAGAAAAAATTTGTAAAAAAGAAATGGCTGAAACCAACAAGCTCTTTTTTGAAAAACACACATCATTTACATTTGTATGGTGTATATGTATGTTATAAAAATATAGCTACATTGTATTCATAGAAAACTGTATATAAAGCAGTTCCCTTCTTCATAGAAGAATATCAGTTTCACTCAGCTGATATGGGCATTCAAACATATTCAAATTCAAGTTTTCGAAGAATTTACTACAAATGGCTAATTCTGTTTCAATACAACCTGAATCATTCAATTATGATGTCAGCTTTCACAATTTTATTGAGCCACTTATTTTTGAAAAATCTAATTAAATTATTTTAAAACCCCATAAACTTGATCATTCCAAGTAAGTAGTTCAAAACTTATATTTCCACTTAAGAAACAAGCTGAACACAGTTGAAATAATGCCAAATATTTTTGAGGCTTCACAAATTTTGAATAAAGGTATTAACTTGATTGACATCATTACATTTATTTGAAATCAATTAACCTTAATTTTATAATCATTCAATCACAGTCAGCAAAAATTCTACATCACAACAATATAAGACATCACCAAAACCATACAATATCAGCAGATATTCACACTAAAATTCTTCATTTCATGCATTCACTACATGTATGTGGAAATAATTAAAATAAAAAAAAAATCTGTTCATTTTTTAACAATATAAATTCTTATTGAATTATGAAAAAAAATATTTGCAATACAATGAAGCATTGAAATTTGTGATGATAAACATGAAGAAAAAATAAAAATTCGGATTTCATAATACGATTTCAAAACTGTGACCAATAATTTCTTTTCACTGAACAGTCTTTTCATCTCTCCTTAATTAAATACTAATAAATGATACCAGGCACTACATAGTTTTTTCTGAAGGAACAACCACTAATAACTTCTGCAAAGTGCGAGTAGCACCATCTGAAAAAGAAAAATAATTAATAACTATAACAAACAGGTATGATAAACTTCTTGCAAAAATTAGCAGATTTTATTTTAAAAAATTTTCATTCTGGATTACAATTTCTGTTAATAAAAGGGTAAAAGAATTAACTCAAATCTAGCTTTTCAATGCTTGAGAAGATTAATAATAATAAAAATCCATACTTATTATAATTAAAAAGTTAACCACTAGAAATTAATTTCAAAATATAAAAATGTTTTCCTGTTAACTACGACCAATGCCACAACGGATAGCTATAAGTTAAATGTGACACGAATTGTTTAATAATTGCTTACATGATTCAACAAAAAAAAACTAACGGATTGACATATATTAATTCACAATAATTGAACATAATAATATTCATTAACACTTAATCCTAATCATTGCTAAATTAAAAGTATAATTTAAAAAAAAGCAGAATAGGAGAGAAGTAAAGTTTACCTATGGCGTGTCGAATCGCTTTTGGTTTGTTTTCCCAGTAGATGAAAAGGAAGTAAACTGGAACACCAGTTAATATGATCAAAGCTCCAAAACCTGAAAGGGATCAAAAACTTAAAGAACTGAAGTTTATTAAGCAAAATTATAATCAATAAATTTAATAAATGAATAAATAAAATTAATCAAAAATCCATGACTCATGAAACCAGAATACAATTTCTGCTGGAAAGGATTTACAGTAAAAGATTTACAGGGATTTTGCTTGGGGGACAATTTTCTGATTATATAACAAAAAAATAGCAGAAATGGAATTCCACTGATTTTTATGAGTCCTGTGGGATAGACAGTTTTCTATAATTATGAATAAAATAAAACAAAAATCCCTTAATCTTATGACTCATGAAACCAGAATTACATTTCCGCTAACAGCAAGCTTATGAAGATCTCTTTGGAATGACTTGATGCAAATTGTGGCAGAATGCCTAGTATAGATTTGGTCAATCAAGAACTTACAGGGATTTTTGTCTTATGATACACATATGAGATATGCTAACTCTGAAACCAAAAAGAATTGCAAGTTAGAGCTGCTAGCTAGTGTGTAGAGGCCGGGGATATGATTACTACTGGTGGCATGAGTTACAATCACTGTGTTAAATGGTGAGCAGATTTAGTAGAAATGATCTCAGTGCCTTGAGGATTGTAGGTTGCGATTTTCTGTTTTCTTGAATAAGACTAATCATTTATGGAACAAGTAACCCTTAATATTTTTAAATTGCATTATCCCAAGCTCTTACCATAAGGAACAAAATTGATACACTGAAGAGGCAGGTTTAAGGAATTTACAAAATAAAAAATTAATAAGTTTCATTATCCAAATTCTTGTAAAACAAGTGAGGAAGCATCAAGTGTAAGAAAGATAGTTCCATTTTCAACTAAAATTAATTATTTCTGCAAGTTATCTATTTTGAAAAAATTTGATCAGCCTTTTTTATTGATTGATTACTTTAATATTGATTGATTACTTGACATGAAAATTGATTACTTACATGAAAAATTGATTACAAACAGAATATCAGATTTGCAATGTTTTAAAAATTCTTATTATTCCCATCATGAACAGTTTGGATAAAGCTATTTCAAAAGTAATGATTACGATTCATCTTCAAGATTCGTCTTCACTTACTTAAAATGATATTAAAATTCGTTATCAAAATAACATTAGTCTTTAATTATATTCGTCTTCACTTACTTTAACTTTATTACTTATAATTATACACTGACATGTAATTTGGAAATGTGTTTTGTCAATGTTGGATTCATTCTGCAGAAGTTCTCCAGGTTACAGACATATGGTGCATGCATGGTAACGTTTTTGTTTACACATATAAAAATGAATCATGAGAAATAATATCTGAGGGACAGAAACAAAAAGTCAGCAGAAATGAGTTTGTATGCATTACTAAGCTGAGTGAATAGCTTTGGTGACAGATGAATATCATTCAGATATCGTTAGCATGTACAAAGGAAATTATCTAAAGAACTTATTTCAATTATTTAATCACAGCAGATATAAAATAAAACAATAGTAAAAAAGCATGAAATCTATAAAAAAAGTCAAAGCAAAGAGTACCTGTTCAACGGGATCTGCCATCATAGGGACAACGGTGATGAAGATAGTAGCGATGATGTATATGATGGGAAAGATCAAGTGTACCTGAAATAAATTTTCATATGAAGCTATAATTACATAATAGGAAAAGTAACAAATGGCATAATAGAAAATAACTATAATTCATGACATCTCACTAGAAATTTATGTCATACATTATGATTATATTGTGATGTCATACATTGACATCACAATGGAAAATAATAATGAATGACATTACAAAAAAAAATTACAATAATGAATGACATTACAATAAAAAAGTAACAATAATGAATGACACTGCAATAGTAAATAACAATAATGAATATCATAATATAAAATAGCAATAATAAATGGGATTATCTACTGAGCAACTGAGAGGCAAAATTACCTTGATGGGTCTAGCCAGATGAGGTTGTTTCCATCTGAGGTATGGTAAGCAAACCACAGCCAAACCGATGGCAAGCCATGTGGCGAATCCTACATAGTTAATAAGGGCATATATGTCACTCGAGCAAAGGTACAAGATTGACAGCAAGGCCTGTGAAAAAAAAAATAATAAAAACATTATCAAATCTTCATAATTTAATTTTTGTTAAATGGAATTATTTATTATGAGGTTTAAAAAGGGTTTACATTTTTTTTTTTTTTTTTAAATAAAATGGAAAATTAGATTTCAAAGCAAGATGAAATAAATATGATAGAATATAAGTATGACTGTGTTTTCAAATAACAAATTATTAAAATCAACATTGTATTGGTAAATCAGAGGGGGGTAACTTCCAGATACCACAATTGTTTTTACATGGATATAGCTAGAATGTTATTCAGATGCACAAAGAATTAATAACATTTAATTCAAAATAGTTAATCTATTAATTATTTCCCTGATATTAAATTACCTTATTTCTTTTGAATTTCTTTATTACAAATCATTTGGAAGAAAAACATCTGCTAAAAACACATCCAAGTATTTTTTACAATTAAATCATTAAGAATTTCATTTTTATTTAAAAGTAGTTTTCTCCTTTAATGAGGCGACAGCCCCATGGTAGGCCAAGGCCTTCTGCCTACTGGCAGATTCAGAAACATGAGATGTTGTTTTCATTTTAAGGGGTAGGGTTGTCAGCCTACTCGCAGCCCTCTGCTGTCATATTAGACCGCGACCTATGGTTTAAAGTGGATTTTAGAACACTACAAATATTCATGGTACGCCGGGACTCAAACTTGAAACTTGTGATACTGAGCATCAGAGCGCTAGCCACTCGGCCATGAGACCCGAAAAACAGTTTTACAACAGAAAAGATATTCATTATTTTCAGGAAAAGGCGAAAGAATAAATTTATACATTTTCTTCAACTAGAAATAGAATACATTTTTTAAAAAAAAAAGTAATGTATTTCAGAACTAAGCAGTGCTATATTGTATGCAACTCCATCAATGTATATGTCACAACAATAGGATTTTTTTTTCCCATACTCATGGATTAATCATTTTCTCCTTAATTTTTATTCTAAAAATTCGTTTGTTATATATTCCTGTCCAATAATCTGTAAAGGATTAAGGACATATATCAAGACACCATTATAGTTAATAATAAGAAATATCAAAAGCAGTTTGCAATATACGAATAGTTAATTTTGTCTATGCTTAATTGGTCAAAAAATATTTCTAATATGAATTTATTTTAATGTATGATTTAATCATTGAATGCAATGGTTCAAAGGTTTTATTTTCTCTGAAATCTTCCAGTGACAGTTCGTTTTATTTAGTCTACAAAAGGATGAAAATTCGATTTCCGATTATGGCGATGTTTAAAAAAAAAAAAGTGTAGAAATAATAAAGATTGTGTCACAGACAACATTTTATGGGATTTTGTTTCCCTGTCAATAAATACAGAAAAATTATTTCACAATATTAAAATTAGCAGAAAGTGCAAGAAAAAAATCGGAAAGTGCAAGAAACCAAGCCCTTCCTGTGAAAGAACCGAATAAACATCAGAGGAAGCCGACAAATTCAAAAAACCTTATACGAGTTGCCGTATACATACGAGAGATCGTATTTATATAGTGGAAGTATTTTATATCTCTTGGTTAATCAATTGCTGCGGGAAGCTTCTTTTTCAAAATATTAAATTGAAAAATCATGAATGAATGTCTTGTCTGAAGTATCATTAAGAAAAAACGGAAGGCTCCATTTCCGTTAACTCAGCGATTTCGCAGCTGTAAAAACAACAGCGCGCGGAACAATGCAGCAATCGCGTTATCATCTCAACGAAGTCCTACAAAAGCACATGACAAGATGAACTCTACAAAGCAGTGAAGCCGTCTTAAGCTTATTACAGAAAAAACGAAGCTACTTTAATATTATCGTATACATTTGGTAATTTTGACACTTAAATTATTTTACTATATTCTTTCAAAAAAATTAGTTTAATGAATAAAATCAATCTTTCAGAAATTTCTGTAACGCTATTATTTACATAAAGAACCAAACAGGATACTTCCTTCTGGAGAGACGCTTAAATCTGTTGTAGCATAATTGCATCATAATTATATTATGCAGTTATGCTAAAATCATTGTTTACACGCTTAAATCAATCAATCATTGTTTACACGCTTAAATCAATCAATCATTGCTTACACACTTACTTCCTTCTGGGGAGATGCTTAAATCTGTTGTAGCATAATTGCATAATAATTGTATTATGCAGTTATTTTACAACCATTGCTTACATCAATCAATCATTACTTACACGCTTACTTCCTTCTGGGGGAGATGCTTATGCTACAATCATTGCTTACGCTCTTAAATTATTGAGCACAACTGCAACAAGCATAACTGTTGCAATAAGCAGCAAAATTACCTCATGTCACAATGGTCGACATTTGTTTTGCGGAATCTCGGACATTCTGGTTCAAAATTCATTATTAGATATTTCTGGTTTGGTTTAAAATACAGATCGCACAGTTGAAGAGATATTGACAATCAGGAAACTGTTGATACAATATTCCCGACACGCGCTATGAATAAGAGATGCAAGTGCTTACCATGGCGATGACAGCGGGCGCTGGTGTCAAGTGTGACACCTGGATCATGGCCAGGATGCGGGGCATTTGTCCTTGCTCGGCACCAGCATAAAACAGCCTGAAATACAAAGTCAATTTTCAAGACTGGTTTATGGACATTATCAATACATATCATCAAGACTCAATTATATGTTTTTAAACTTTCTGACAAAAAAAAAAAAAAAAAAAAAAAAAAAATTCCCCAAAATTTGAAATCGACATTTTCATAAAATTAAGTCTCGGCGTTATTTTTTTTTTTTTTTTTTTTTTAAATAATTATTTGCAATAAACACAGATTGATTTATTAAGAACATGCATCTCCAGTACACATGAAGCTAACTTGAAAATAATGTTTTTAATTAATGCGAAAGAATTCTAAGATTTATTTTTGTTATGCAATACTTGTAATCTTGTATATGCAATACCGATTTTCCAGTGGGCAATGTAACTTGCTGACAGTTTCTTCATCACTAGAATCAAATTCCTCGGGTAAAATTTAATATATATATGAGAAAAATGGGCGAAGATTCTCAAGAAACACATGATGAAACAAAAACAAAAATATTTTTTTGTCAAAAAAAAATATAATATTTTTAAAGAAAGTTATTTCAATTCTGCTTGTGTTCACATTGACTCACGTTACACCTAATATCTTTACAATTAATAAGAACTATAGTAATAATGTTTAATTTAGAAAAGATTGCTGAAAATTCTTTTTCCCAAGTTAATAAATTACGTTTAGTAAGACGTTTCCCAAATTATAAATTAGATCAAAAAATATTCAGAAATTACAATTATGATTCAAAGTCACAGAAACTAAATATTTCTAATAATTAGAAACTGGCATTTTTATTCATTTAAAGAAATTAAATTAACAATAAATGAAGATATAATTTAAGTTTGTTACAATCAAAAGTGAAATATAAACACCCATAATGATTGGTTTATTTAAATTGTTAAAACTAACAAAAATATCAAACAAAGAAAAATTTCAATAATATAATAATTATTATGATTTAGAAACAATATTAAATTTTGAAAAACCTATTTCATAAAAATTTACATTAACTGATGTTGCATTTAACTAGAGCTATAAGTTTTATATAACATTCTAGTATGGAGTGACTAAAGTTCGTAAAAGAAATATAATTATAAATGAATAGCGCTTAAAAGCAATACAATACAGAAACTGCAGATTTTGAAAGCAGCATTGAAATAAAAGAAGACCAACCTGGATGAAGTGAAGAGAATTCCGTTGACTCCTCCGTACGTTGACATGGCCACAAACACTGGCATAATCCATGCCATGCTGCCGTACAGACTGTCCGCAAACGTCTGAAACAATACGTATTGAAAACGTCATCACACAAATTTTTATCAATAAATTTTCCTTAGAATAAAATGGTCAATAAAATTGAAAGGGTTCATGATCTAAACAAAGATGTGCAAGCATTGTATTGCGCTCACATTAAAATATATTGTTGAATAATGAAATTTCTAAATTCCTTACTTTTAAAAAAATGCTGGTGCTTACTTTTTTAGAAAACCCTGTGCTTACTTTTAAAAACCTCGTGCTTACTTTTTAAAAACCTCGTGCTTACTTTTTAAAAACCTCCTTTAAAAAAAAACCCGCGTTTACTTTTAAAAATCCTCCTTGTTTACTTTTTCAGAAAACCCAATGTTTACTTTTCAGAAAACCCACGTGTTTACTTTCAGACCCCTATTGTTTACCTTTTAGACACCCCATTGTTTACCTTTTAGACACCGCACGTGCTTAACTTTTTTAAACCCCACGTGCTTAATTTTTAAACCCCAGGTGCTTAATTTTTTAAACCCCACGTGCTTAATTTTTTATAAACCCCACGTGTTTAACTTTTTTCGAAATCCACGGGTTTTATTTTTTTCGAAACCTCCGGGTTTATTTTTTAAGAAAAGCTTCGGGGTTTATTTATTTATTTATTTTTTTCGAAACCTCAGGGGTTTATTTTTTTTAGAAACCCCGTGTTTATATTTTCAGAAACCCGTGTATATTTTAAATACCGTATTGCACGTGTGCACTCACCACAGCTACTGCTTCCGCCCCCAGAACCTCTGCTACAGACAGGGTGGTGTGGAAGGCCACCACAGTGAAGGTGTACACCACGGTCACCAGGATGCATGAGATGAAGATGGCTCTCGGAGGTTGCTGGAAGGAAGAGGGACAGAAAAGATTAGATGACAATTTTTCATCATTTGGTTCCAAAAAGAAAAAGCAAAAAAAATGGCAATACTTACACAGTAGGGATTCTTCAGTTCCTCAATCACGAAATTCAGGTAATTCCTGAAACAAAGGAGATATCTGAATTAGAACCAAAAGAAATCTTGAATTAAATAGAACTCCATACAACTGTGTCCAAAGAACAATTTTCAATTTAAAATTCCATGGAATTTCGGTTTTTTTTTTTTTTTTTTTTTTTTTTTTTTAAGGTTGTTATGGAATCTGTGGTTTCGTCAAAATATTCATGAGACGCTAAACCCTAAAAGTGATTCCGGCGATTTTCGAAATGTCTGAATTCATTGTGCAAAGAACTTGCGTTCAATTTTGTTTGCGGAAACGTATAGAATGGTGCAGAAGGCATTCGGTGAGTATTCCTATATTGAAAAAAGAAATGTTTAGAAGTGGCATAAACAGTTCAAAGGAGGCAGAGAATACGTTGAAGCGAAGAGCCCTTTTGTCGCCATCAACCTCAACCGAAAAAAGATTTTTAATCACTATTAGATCATTAAAAATTAATTATATCGTAACAAAAATTATTACCTTTCAAATTAATTATTATCTTTAATTCTTAATAAGAAATTACCTCTAATAATTAACATTGGAGCCTAAAATTAATTATCTTTAGATTATAAAAAAAAAAAAAACTTTAAAAGCCAATTATCTTTAGATCATAAAAAGATTACATTTAAAAGTAAATTATCTTGAGATAATATAAATTGACTGAGGTAATAAATGGAGATCATAATTATCTTTCGATCTGTAAAGTGATTTTTTTTTTTATTAAAAATCACATTAAATATAGATCTATAAAGCGATACGTGTAATTAAATGTTTAATTGAGTCATCGTATGATGAAAACAGATTAACACAAAGCAATTTTTCAGGGTCAGTTTGATAACAGAGAAAAAAAGTAATATGCAAAATAACGATAAGGGAAAGTATTTACAATTTTAAGCTACTTTGTCTGGACGGCAGTCTTTAAATTTTATGCGATTTCAAAGTTTTTGACAGCCAAGTGGATAGCTTGTTGTGTTTCCTAAATGCCTGCCAACGGCCATACCATGCTGAATATACCGGTTCTCCGGTTCTGGTTAGATCACCGAAGTCAAGCATCATTGGGCCGGGTCAGTACATGGGTGGGTGACCACCTGGGAACACCGCGTGCCGTTGGCATTCACAAATTTGGGATCTGAATGGCCGAGTGTCTGGAGCTTGGTGGCACAGGTTTCGGGTTCGAATCCCGGCGGTGCTATGGATGTTTGTAGTGGTTCAGAATCCACTTTAAGCCGTAGGTCCCGGTCTCCTATGACTGTAAGGGGCGTCACGGAGCCAAAGTCAGGCTTCTACCTACGGGTGCTCCATCACAACAGAAGCTTTTCTTCCTCTTCAATCATGAGTACGTATGGGCTCGTGGGCTTGGCAAGCCAAGTGGGATAAGAAACAACAACAACAACCTAAATGCCTGACTAACATTGAATCTACTACATATCTGCCACCGTTCTAATAGCGAATGACTTATTAGATTTAACTTATTTGGTTTGTCAGTGACTTATTAAATGACGTATTTAGTTTGTCTCTGTACTGTCCTTTCGTGCACACTTTTAGGCTAATTAGACCGGATCTACAATTTAATGTGGATTCGAACCATTCGCAAACATCCATGCCACCGCCACGATTCGAACTTATGGTTCCAAAGGTCAGAGCGTAAGCTAATTGGAGCGAATGATTTAGGTCTTAGCACCCAACATTACAAAATAACAAATATACTACGAATAAATACCCTGTGTGTATGTTTAAACCAATGATAACCTAACTTAATAAAATAATTATTATTATTATGTAATATTTCCAAAACCTTTTCACAAACACTCAATACCTTTTGGTTTTTGCTGTAATTTTTTTTTTTTTTTTTTTTTTTTTTTTAAGAAACTCTTTCGAGTTAGATTACTTTATCTGGCCTACATATAACCCATTTATTTTATTTACTGTATCAGCAAGAAGATTATAGACATTAGTAACATAGGGGAAAAATGCATTAAAAGTATGAATCTCTTCTAAAAAACCTGATCTTCTAGTAAGATTAGAAGAAGAAACTGGTTTATATTAAATTATCTTCTTGAAACTCAGGTTTCAGGAAACTAATACAACTTTAGCTCTCAGAAATAATTTATTTTTTATTTATATATATTTTTTTATTTATTTATTATTTTTATTTTATTTTTTTTAATGCAGCTGGCAAACACTTAGACAGTTGTCTTGGACGCCTTAAGGCAAGCGCTGCACCGATGTTACTCCCCAGGAGGTGCATGTAGCTTGAAGATAAGCTATGGATGCGGAGTAACAATACCGCTCTACGATCATGTTAAATCGGGACCTATGGTAAAAAATGGATTCGAACCACTGCAAACATCCATGGCAATGTCTGGACGCGAAGCCGAACAGAAAGAAAATATAAAATAATATGAATATTCATTCATTTATGGCATGTCTGTTATAATGCGCATTGTGTATTAAATTATTAATAGTACATGTTATAAATATACAAACTAAAAACATGTATTATCTATATTTACAAAGCAAGATGTTTGTTGTACTTAAAAGTTAAGAATAATTAATGTAAATAAGGTAACAATTATAAGTTCATTTTTTTTTTCAGAATACATTCATTTTTCATCCAGAGCAGAGCCAAAAATTAGAAAAATATTAATAGTAATTTTTTAATTAAATTAAAAATGTTTAATTAAAATTATTATTGCTTATTTACACTTTAAGATTATTTAGTTCAAAAGTCGTCTGCAAATGAACTTATGAATGGAAATGACGCCACGGTTCTTTGAGCGTTCCAGTACACTTTAATGATTCATAATTTCTATTTAACATATTTTTGTATTATTTTATATTTTTCGTTAATAAATAATTCATAAACACTTGATTGAACAAAAATTATGAATAGTATCAAAAAATTCTCTGGAAATTAAAATAACTAAGCTTTGTAGTTTTTGTGGCTGTTTTTTATTATTATTACCGTTGTTTCATATATTCTATATTAAAATTTTTTGCTCTGTCGTTATCACAATAAATTTAGCCTGCATTCTCTTTTCATTTTGTTTTGGCTCTTAGTCTTTTGATACAGTTTTTGACTTTTTATATGCGAAATGTTTTTCTAAATTTTAAAAAAAAAAATTACATTTCATTTTATATAACTATTTTAATTTAAGGCAATAGTTATTAATATACTTATTATTTTTAGATAGTATGCTACATCGCCTTTTTTTTTTTTTCCCTACCGATTAATATATAGCAATTTACATTAAAAAAAAAAAAAGCATACGATGACTAGTATCACACGTCATATTTACAAGGTTTGGGCGGCCTGATGGCCAATTGGCTAACGCTCTGGCCTTTGATACCACAAGCCTCAGGTTCGAATCCTGGTGGTGCCATGGATGTTTGTGGTGGTTCAGAATCCACTTTAAAACCGTAGGTCCCAGTCAAGTATGACTGTAGAGCATTGGGTGTAGGGCTGACAACCTTATCGCATAAAAAGAAAACATCTGGCAGAAGGCAGATGGCCTTAGCCCACCATGGGGCTATTGCACCAATGAAGATATATATGTAATACAAACGTTATTAATACATTAATAAATGAATTCCCACTCACCATCCATTGTACGCAAACAGCCCTGAATAAAACGATAACGCTATCTTTGTAACATCCGATTCCGACCCCTCGAAATTAAAGTGCTGCGTCTGACCTGAAAAGAAATGAAAAAACCTCATTTAGATCAATTATATTTCATAAACAAATGCAAACATCTAGTTCACACAAATCAGAGTGTGAATAATAAATGTCTATTGAGTGAGTGATACGTATATGAATATATGTTTTACATTTTATTTGGTAAGTGAAAGGCATTAAATTCTGAAGGAAGTTCACCAATGTTATTATAATGATGCATTCTTAGAAATTAATTGAAAATTTTTATCTTTTTTTTTTTAATTTTATTTCTATTTTTAATAATAGTTAATTTGGGTTTTCGTGATGACAACAACAAGGCCCAACAATGTATCGCAATAATAATAATAATGATGATAATAATAATAAGGATTAATAGAATTCTTTTGAATATCTAAATATGACTTATGTACGATTTTATTATGTCATCGATATCTAATGTCAAATTGATTTTACTTACGTTATTTTGGTTAAAGTAATGTCAATTTTTAATGTTAAACAATACAAAGATTTATAAATTTTCATTGTTGAACTACTCATATGTGGTATGACATTCAAAGAAATGCATATTAACTAAGGCCGCATTTAAAACTCTAGATTTAATTTGTCGCTCTATGGTCATTTTTTTGCACGCTTTAGATTAATTAGACAAGGACCTACAGTTTAAAGCGGATTCCGTATCACTAACAAGCATCCATTCCATCGCAAGGATTCGAACCTGAAGCCTGTAGAACCAAAAGCTAGCGAATTGGGCTCCGGCCGCTTAAAAATCTAGAAGTGATACGTCTTGAATGAATAATATTAAAATAAAAAATGAATCCACTTTTAAACCGATCTAATATGATCATAGAGAGTTGAGGGGAGATTGTGTTACTCGCGTCCGTAGCATATCTTCAAGCTACAAGTGCCCCCCCATCAGGGTAGTGCTTAATGAGTAATGCCGGTGTAGCCCTTGCTTATGGCATATAGACTGTCTCTGTATTGCCAGCTGCATTAGAAAAAAAAAAAATGTTAATATAAAATTTGTTAATTCATTACTACTAACAGTAAGATTTTATTTCTCAGATCTTACATCGATTTTTGCTATAAATAACTGTACTTGAAAACCAAATTATGAAATATTTCTCCAAGAATTTTTTTTTCTCTTCCTTTTTAACCCATTTTATCATTACTTGAGATTACTTTTTTTAGTTCCATAGTTTTATCTAGTAAGTTTTTACGGTGTTTATACAGCTAAGGACCGCATTATATAAACTGAGAGAGAAGATCCTAAATTTCATAATGGCTCTAAGTCACGTTCTTCTTTGAAACAGTTTGGCGCGAATAATTTTTTTTTTTTTTTTTTTTACCAACATCCATGCTCTTCAACGTGGAATTTTATCTTGCTTTCTGGGAAATGTCCACTCACCGCTGATAATCGGCGTCAGAGTAGGCCGAAAGGGCCCCGTTATGATGACAAGTGGCCCAGTGTCTTCCTGAGATAAGATGTTCCTCAAAAAACCCTTCATTAAAAGGTTCGAAGAGGACATGTGTATTCTAATGAGTACCGTTATCTTAAGTAATATACAAGTGGATCTTCTTCAACTATAAGCCACCTATTTTAAGAAGAAGACCTTATCAAGATTGTCTGTGACCGTGAAGGACAGATAGTTCAGTCACTGGGGGCAACAACCAACTGTTGGATTCAATTTCAAAAAAAAAAAAAAAAAAAAAAAAATGCTCTCTGACTAATTCTTGGAGCATTTTTCTTTTTATCCGAGATTTTTTATTTAATAAACAAGGTTTATCCCTTTTTATTTTTATTTTTTTCTTTGGCCATTATTTATCACCAAAATAGGAAAACTGTAAAAGTTTCTTGTTTTATGAAAGGAAGGGAGTTGGATTGAGAATAGATGGTAAAAGTAAGATATCACTATGATACATATTTTTTTCTAATGTAGCTGGTAAATATTTAGACCACAGGGGGCCAACCCAAATGATCTCGCGGGCCACTTTGGAAATGCATCATAACTCCGCGGGCTGCATATAAAATTACATATACCCATATTAGATTTAGACCCACTATAGACATTTTTATAATCATATAAAAACTTGTTATATTAAATGTTCCACGATGCGCGCATCACGAGTTCGCAGAATATAATTTAATTATTCTGTGAACTCATAAATAAAACAGGCAATATCTGTCATATATTCGCAAGAATACAGTAGAACCTCTGTAAGTCGAACTTAAGGGAGACGCCAAATAATTCGAGTTATAGAGTTTCCGACTTATGGAGGATTTCGACTTACGCGAATTTTGTAAGAAAATATTCGACTTGAAGAGGTTTAGATTCTTTCTGACTTATTTTGAGAATTATAAGAATTATAACAAGAATATTTCATAGAATTGGTTATTATATTTACTGTATACTTTCTAAGAAACAATGACGTGCATTGACGGCAAATCCTTAAAGTCGGTAACTTATTTTTCTTCGAGCTATAGAGGTAATTAGTTTCAAATGCTCGAGTTTGTTGTAAAGGTTGTAAAATCAAACATTGCTAATGTTCGAGATACAGAGGTCCAATTTTTTTTTTTTTCCGAGTTACGGAGGGAAAATATATACCAAAAATGGCTTGTGGGGATTGACTAATTATTTCGACTTATAGAGGGTTGAAATTTCGAATAATGGAGGTTTTCGACTTATCGAGGTTCTACTGTATTATTTTAAAATCAAAGTTAATTTTTTTCATAAATTAGGTAGTTCATTTTCGAATATATGGATGACGCATAATGTATATTTTCAATACATTGGTTTTCACTACTTTAGCCATTATAAAATAAAATATATTTTTTTTTTAGAAGTGTGATGCATCTTATAGGCCTGAAAACTGTTCAAGTCGGGCCGCATGCAGCCGGCCATCCCTGCCTTAGTATCCAGATTGGTATTTAGACAATAAGTAAAAACTGAATAACTCAATGCCCATTTTAAGTTTCGTAAATCTTTTTTTTATATTCATAGTTAATGAATTGCAACATTAATGAATGCATAATTTACGGACAAAAGCATTTATCTTCTTTAAAAAACTTGCATAACGCAACATTACATATACGTAACGTAAGAGGATGATGCTTGCGAATAATAGTTCTAAAGCATTAACTACATGATGTCTTTAGAGCGACTGGTCAAGGTCAGTGCTCAACGCATTCGGTTAATTTATGAGAAAAGAACACACGATTAGCATGGAGGAAGAGATTGGATTCGATCATTCGTTCTAATCCCGAGTAACAAGCCATTCGTCACCGTGAACGGTTCAGGAGGAAGTTTCGTAACGTAAATCGGTGGAAGATAAATTTTGCTCAATGCAGAAGATTACTTCAGTTTCTGGGAAATAAAACAAAAATAGATCAGTTCGGATTACAAGGTTGCTCCAATCTTTTCTTATTAAAACTGACAGACGGTTCTAATTTTCTCACCGGAATTTACGAAAGGTTTAGATGGAATTGCATTTCCTGAAAACACAGACAGTGCAAGCATAAATAGCTATTTTTAGAGAAAACTTCTATTTATTAATTTCCACAAGTTTTTTTTTAATAACGGACTAGAAATCATAATCATCATCAGAGGCACAAAAAAGTTACTTTTTTTTTTAAATATACTATTTTGAAAACTAATTTTTAGGCTAAAACTTAAAATTTAATGGTTTGATTTGTTTTGTCGTTCTATGGTCACTTTGTGCACATTTTAGGCTAATCAGACCGGGACCTACAGTTTAACGTGGATTACGAACCACTCACAAACATCCATGCCACTGCCAGAATTCGAACCTAAAGCCTGTGATACCAAAGCCAGAGTGCTAGCCAATTGGCCGTCAGGCAGCTGGGGGAGATGGATTACGTTTGATTCATTTTACATCGATAGAAGTTCTGAACATGAAAAATAAAAGCATACAAAAAAAAAAACATGTCCAGGTTTAAAAATCGTTGACAGTTCATGATAAATAACAAAACGAAATAATTTCATACGTGCAAGATATACAGATCCTTTCACAAATTTCCTCATACACACATTTTGTCTTGACATATTGGAGCATTTTCAAGTTCTCTTTTATAGAAAATAAGCATTGTGATATTGTGATGTGGACGAAATGATTGCATTATCATGGCAAGTTATTTGTTTTTATTCTTGATGGATTTTGAAATAAGTAGAATAGCAAAAAGGTAATTTCTCCAAACTTTTGTTCTGACTTTGATTTTATGCATATATATATATATATGCAAGGTAATTATAAAAAAAAAAAAACGATCTCAATATATGAATCCCTTGTTATCATACCATTCACAGAAGCTGATCAAAATTTTGGTTTAGTTTAAAAGTGTTTTGAGGTATACGCTCAAGAATCATATGAAAAATAACATTTAAAACTAACAATTACAGTGACAGGATTTCGAAAATTTCAAATAGCAACACCTTTTTTTTTATTATTATTGCAATGCGATTTACACAATGAAAAATTATAAATAGTAATTGAAAAGGTACCTGTGGCACGAAAATCACCGGCACTCACTTCACTAAGAAAAGTGAAAACTAATAAGGGCAGATAAGCAATAGAACCCAAAACATGTCAATGTGTTTCGCACATTTTCCACGTGACCTCCTTCACACACAATGGCACTTTGCATGCAGTGGATATGGATAGCACTGAAAATCGTACCATGGCAAGAGGAATATGTAGATCCCATGTTTGATGGCATCTTCAAATCACAGGCAGTTTGAGGATTAAATGAATACACTTTAGATTTCAGATATCTCCAGAGCCAAAAATCCATGGGAGTGAGATTGGCGGCCACGGAAAAGGTAAATAGCGGGAGGATAACTCTAACACCACACTGTTATGTTAAGCATTTCTTAACACAAGACCCCATATGTGTGGAAGTGGGGTGCAATGTGGCATTTACACAAAGTCAGCTGGAGAATTAAGAGGCATAATCTTAATTAGGAATCTGGCTGGAGTCAGCTAGATTTATTCTTATTGTTTTCACTCTAATTACATGAAAACACATAAAAATAAAATTAAATAATTTTATATTATCTTTTATTTTGTAAGAAACTAAACCACATTTCCTTTTTTTCTTTCCCCTAAAAAACTTATTTTATTGACTACAATTTTTTTTGACTTGCTCTATGGTTTAAAAAAAAAAAAATCTCTTTCTAACTATGCAGCAACAACTATTTGCCATGTTAGATATCTTAGATTATATATATATTCACAAAAAACAGTATCTTTATAAAATACGTTTGCGAAATTAATGTACAAATTAACTTCGACAGTTCTAAATATTCTACGGGTTCTAAATACAATTAAATATATAATATCTTTAAAACAAATATTTATTAGCATTAAATAAATATTTAATGTTAATAAATCTTTAATTAATGATCGGAGAAATAATTATCATTTGTAATATTTCTTTGCGATTAATTCTACTAACTTTATTTGTTTCTACAATACAACAATTAGAATAAATAACAATTCCTGGAATACTTGGTTAAATTGTGCGAAACCTAAAAGTTCCATGAAACTAAGTTTGAATACAGCCGTTTTAGAACGATTTAGTTGAAATCGAACGTGATCAAACACTAGGAACCAATTCATCACAAACATACAAAGCTGCAAGTATTTATAGAACACACGCGAACAGGTGCAAAGTAAGTTGGCAATTCTTTTTCCCCTCTCGCCCGGTGAATTATCATTTTGTAACATTTCTTTGCGATTAATTCTACTAACTTTATCTGTTTCTACAACACAACAATTAAAATAAATAACAATTACCAGAATATTTCATCAGATTGACGAAACCTAAAAAGTTAAAAGTTACCTAAACCTAAAAGTTTGAATACAGCCGATTTAGAACAATTTAGTCAAAATCGAACGGGACCAAAAGCTGGGACACCAATTCAGCCCAAACATACAAAGCTGGAAAACTTTTAAGCATTTATAGAACACACGCAAACTAGTGCGAAGTAAGCTGGTAATTTGTTTTCCCCTCTTGCTCGGTGAAAACCTAACAGTTTGAATACAGCCGATTTAGAACGATTCAGTTGAAATCGAACGTGACCAAAAGCTAGGACACCAATTTCTCACAAACATACAAAGCTGCAAAACATTTAAGCATTTATATAATTTTCAGAAGACTGCATCAGATTGGCGAAACCTAAAAATTTAAAGTTACCTAAACCTAAAAGTTTGAATACAGCTGATTTAGAACGATTCAATTGAAATCGAAAGCGACCAAAAGCTAGGACACCAATTGGTTACAAACATAACAAAGCTGCAAAACTTATAAGCATTTATATAACACACGAACAGCTGCAAAGTATTTGGCATTTCCCCCCCTCTCTCGCCCGCTGAAAACCTAACAGTTTGAATACAACCGATTTAGAACGATTCAATTGAAATTGAACGTAACCAAAAGCTACGACACCAATTCTTCACAAACATACAAAGCTATAAAACTGTTAAGCATTTATAGAACACACGCGAACAGGTGCGAAGTAAGTTGGCATTTTTTTTTTTTCTTTCCCCTCGCTTTGTGAAAACCTAACAGTTTGAATACAACCGATTTAGAACGATTCAGTTGAAATCGAACGAGACCAAAAAGCTAGGACACCAATTCGTCACAAACATAACAAAGCTGCAAAACTTTTAAGCGTTTATAGAACACACGCGAACAGGTGCGAAGTAAATTAGCAATTTTTCTCTCTCCCGCCCGGGTGAAAACCTTTACGAACGCTAACTGTGACGCTTTTCGCGAAAAAGAACGCCATCACAACTTCACATCCTGATGACGCGGAAGCTCGACTTCCTGGGAGATTTCTGAAACGGTGACATTGAACGGCTCCCTTCTGTCCAAATGAAAAGAAACTCTCTTCAACGAGATAATGATAGATTCTCACGAGACCTCTCTTCAGAGCTAATTGAAATTACTGAGAGTCCATAACTACTTGAATAATGCGAAACACAAAAACAAAAAATAGAAATAAGGTGATTATATATTTTATTCCTATCTAGTTTAAACTATTTTTTTTTTTTTATTTTTTTTTTGCATTAATTCTGAAATATAATCGCCAAAAATCAACACCAAATATCATGAGATGTTTCATAATGTGCGAAATATATATATTTTCTTAATTGGAAAACTCTTAAAAAATGCAGGGGCAAAGAGAATCGAAATATGTAAAAAATTTCTACGAATTTACACAATTTAAAAAAATTAAAATTTCCTCTTTTTTACAATTCCTTCTATTAGCTCACACTCTCCCTATATATATCTTGTTCAAATTTTCAATCATTAATGAAATACTTTTCATTCCTCCACTCAAGTTCAAATACATTTTTTTTTTTTTTTTTTTTTTTAAACTTGCAGAGGGATGACACTGGATTTTTAATACAGTTTTTTCAAATATTAATTCAATCATTAAATTTAATTAATTTTAGTTTTAGATTCAAGTTATATATATCTACTAAATAGCTAGTAGCCAAATAGTTGAGCTTATGTTAAGTTGAGCCAATGAAGAAGAACTTAATACAGAATTTTAGTAATAATATTTTTCTAAGTTTAAGATTTTTTTATAAATGTTTTTCTACAATTAAATTCTATAAAATATAAACTATAAATAATATTACAAACTTTAATTAAAATAAGCAGCTATTAACCTATTATCAAGAGAATTTCTGTAACAAAATTAATAGACTTGTCATAATTTAAAAATATCAAACTATGCCTTTCATGTTTAACCCCCTATACGATAACAAGAATAAATTTGTTCTTTAACGATACAAAATATTCTAAGTTAGATACCACTAATTAATGAGATATGATGTATCATAGACGTGACACGGCTTTCACGACATTTTGCTAAATAGCCATAACAACTTTATCTTATTGCTTGTGAAACATAAATCTTAATCATAAGTCAACTGAAAATTTAAAAAAAATTAGAAAGATAATGAATGACTCACCGTAGCCCAACTGGACAATGCCGGTTATAATGATGATGACTAGCGCGGCCAGTTTGGCGAAGGTAAACACATTTTGAACTGTCATAGACCATTTCACGTCCCAGCAGTTGATGAAGGTCAAAATGCCTGTGGAAAGAGCAAACGATAAACATTAAAAACTTTGCAATCCAATGTTAAAATTTGATTTTTTTTTTATATAAATAGTGTACTAATTTATAGGCATCTACTTAAAAATTAAGTTGGTTTCTTATAGAATAAAATATGAAATATATATATTTAGTATAGTTATATTTATCCGCATCCAAAACAAGTTATGAGAATAAATAGAATTCTGAAAATTGTGCATTAAAAAATGTACAGAGATAGATTTCTATAAGCATTGCTTTTGGAACACAAGTGGACTCCTATAACATTTTGATGGAGTTCGAATACTACTGTGCCCAAAAAGTAAGATCAATTATTATTTCTTTTTCAAAAACTTTTTATTCTTCCAAATGTATTTCATCGCCTTCAAAGTAATCCCCCTCAGCACACAATGCACTTATGCCAACTTTTTTTTTTCAATCCTCAATTCATGCTAAAAAGTCATCGGCAGGGATAGCCTTCAAAGCGCGTGGCTATTAACGTTGAATCTCGACTTAAAACGGTATCCTCGAATATATAATGTTACAGAATCATATCTTATTCTATTTTAAAGAATAATTCAAAGAATGATTTTTTTTTTTAAGAATTATTCTATTTAAGAATTTATTCTATCTTAAAGAATAGAATATGAGAAATAAATATTTATTTATTTATTTATATTTAATTATAATAGCAGTGGTGGCAATCCATAGTAAAGAAGTTTAATCTTGATTTAAATGAAATGATATAAGTACCATAAAATCTTAAAAATATGATTGACAGTTTTTAAAATTCTTCTTTCATAAGAAGCGATATGTCAATAAAATTAACTTCAATAGCCTGTACAAAATAGTCCTACAGTAAGTCTATAAAACGCATTTTACTGATAATCAGTAAGAGTTTATACATATATATGATTCATTCTATTAAGACAGGGATACATACACAGACTTTTGAAGCCTATAGATCGTATAATATTGTCACTATGGCAGCAATCTTATGAATTAATTCATTTATCTATTCTAAGAGCACATAATTATTAAAAAGAAATTAGTGTTCATGTTTCCTTAATTCTCCGCCAGTTTTTTCTTTTTATCAATACTTTTTATTTATCTTCCGCATTGATTTCTAAACTTGACTGAAAAATTTCATCTTTTCTTGTAGGTCTTGATTGCTAAAAATCTTATTTATTTTTAAACATAATCAATATTTCTTTGTCTTTTTTTTTTTTTGTCAAGAATTTTTTTTTTTTTTATTGTAGAAATTTATGAAGGTACAAATGAAAAACATTAAAATTTTGTAAGGAAAATGGTCTGTTTTAGTGATAATAGCAGCAGTCTATTTTAGTGAACAGTATGGTGATCTCTAATGTTATGGCGATGAATCTGATAATTATAGTTCTGATTTTAATCTGAATGTAATTAGCTAAATTTAGCCTTGAATTTTTGTAATAAAAAATAAATAAAACGTGATAAAAACCTGTTGATCATAATTTTTAAAATACATATTTTCGATTTTAGTGGATAAAAAATTAGCATATGATCTTACAGTTGCCAAATATCACCGTTTTTGAACAAAAAGCTTTTACAAAAACAAAAATCAATTTCCGGTTATTTTTTGATATATGTAATTCCCATAAAAAAAAAAAAAAAAAAATTCCTTTACATCCAATTTCAACAATGGCGCCACATGAAAAACAACAGTTATTTTGTTTTTTGTTCAAGAGATTTATGCACAAGGTAATCTTCTTTAAATGACCATTGAAACCAGAACGTGACAAAGGCAGCGTGGCTTACAAAAAACGAAAGCAGACAGTTGTGTGGCACAGTACACTTGATATGCCTCATTGTTATGCGTGCCAGAGATGATAATGCGTCAGCGGGGAATACGATCCAAGAAAACTGAGGATGCTTTCTCGTCTTTCTCGTAATCGACTTCCCACCTAGCATTCAGAATACAAATGAGAACAATCACTCCAGGACATTTTCATTCAATGACATCTCTAAGAGCCCAATCACAGCACGAGGTTATGCATTATTTAATCTTTATGGGTCAAACTTTCTAATAAATTCAACGGTGAATGATATCATATTAAATTGCGTTTTAATATGATATAGTATCATTAACCATTGATGCTTGGCAGACATGAGAACTCAGAACTAGCCAGTTTGAACAACGTATACTCATGTCAAGAAAAAGGATGAATGTAAAGATTTCTGGGTGAATTTGAGAAGTATAATTCTGCCCATATGACCAAAAACCTGACCAATATAAGACCCACGTCGAGATTAATCAAATGTACTATTCCCTACACTGCACCATGAATAGTGTGTCAATGATATCAATGTAGTGTGTCAAAATTATCCCCTTAAACGGACATGAATAATATATGCTAATGAATAATGGAAAAATATAGATTGTTTTTCACAGGGAGGATTCAAAGGTAAGACCACAATTGTGTGTCACATCCACTAAGTAGTTGGCTGTTGAGATACTGTCAAGATCTATGTTATTTACTAATAATAAATTCTAGAAATTTAATGAACTTTCTAATGCTGACACTTGACTTTATGTCTTTCGCTACAGATAGATCTGATGTGTAGTAGATTCAGCATTACTTTGCAGTATTACTCTTACACTAATTTTCACTTTGATATTACGCAAATTTACTCCTACTGTCCTTCAGTATAAGTCCAGGTCTAATTAGCCTAAAATGTGAACAAAATGACCGTAGAGCGACCAACCAAATCTACTGTCATTTTCCCTCAAACTCAAATAACGGATTTTTAAATATTTATAGTATTTATTTCCCGATATAAAGTTGTGGAACTTTCGTTTTGACTTTCTTTAGAATAACCTAAAGTTCTGTCAGTTCTAGCCTCAAGTGTTTAATTACTAAAATATTCAAGCGCCAGTATTTTGTATTTAAATCTACGACAAGTCGAGAACAAATCATCGAGCTACCATCTGCAGTCTGACCTCAAAAAACAAATCTACCTACAAAGTATAAGTCTAACAAATAATCGACACCATTCGGTTAATCGTAAATTACTTGGAGACGGAAACAAAACAGGAAATAAGGAAAGTTACTTTTTAACTGCCATGGATTACGTAATGTGTGCTTTTCGAATTCTGTCCATTCCTTTGTCAAGTTTGGACGCTAGCTATGAACTTTGTAAATGAATTTAGACAAATATGTATATAATATAAAATAATTATAGAATAGCAAGCAAAGGAAACTGTATATTTTAGTCGAAGAGGCTATATTTTAAATACTGATAATATTTGTACAAATTTTCGTAACATTTAATATTATAACTAAATATTAATATCAACATATCATTTAACCATTCTTTAATGTTAATATAAAACTTTTAATAATAATAATAATACTCTTTGCAATCTGTCTTTATTCTTAATAATAGAATAGCTTTTATAAGATCTTCCATTTTTTTTTTTAAAAGCCTCAGAGCTGACCGTAGAGCGACACCTCAACACTTTGATTTGTTCTTAAATTAGTCACTATCTTTGTTACTGATTGTATTCGTGAAGGATACAATTGAATTGATCACCCTGATATTTAATTTTAACATTAATTCCTACAAATTTAGAAAAATGAAAATGATTTTTAGTTCAGATTTTTTTAAATCGACTCCTAAATTCAGATTTTTAAATCGTTCTTGTTCTCAACTCCGACTCTGATAATTGCTTATAAACCAACTTTCTCCTAAATAAGGTTCATCGTATAGCAGCAGCCCTTTTCTTATCAAAAAAATTACATCGTTTTAATATTAAACTTTTGTAAAACATTGTAATTATATCTGTTTATATGACGGCATTTAGTCGCATTCTGCTGTTTCAAGTTAATTATTAGTAATTGAATGCAATTATTTTCGTATCTTCCTGAAAATAGCATGTCATTCTAAGATCCTATTACATACTTATTTCGGCATGAACAAAAAAAAAAAAAAAAAACCCATAAACGAAAGTTTTCAGATAAGATGGATATCGCAAGGCGGTAGATAGGGGCGATGATGCATCAGAAGAGGCAGTCATTATTTTTAAGGGCTCACTGATGGATGGAGGTGAGGAACTCAAAACAGAAAATTCGACTTCCCCTCTATTTATTTTATCATTCTTCTTTATGAAATTATATTTTTATCAATGATAGAACACGACTCAACTTCCCAATCTAAAACACGATCTAGTAAAACACGGGACGTTAATTTGTTTTTTATTTGAGATGTGCATTCTGACATTAAATATCAACCGCGATTGATTTTCTGTTGCTGACTGACTTTGCAAATCTATTTTCAGCTTCAATTTGAAGATGTTTTAGATTTTTAACATGATAAATTCACTCTCCATCAGAAACAATAGCTATTCTTGAATATGAAAAATTTGGCAACACTAATTGCGATTACATAAAAATATATGAAGATAAAAAAAAATGTACACCTTAAATAAGACTTTTTAAATAGCACCACAGATAAATTTTCCTTAGTTTATATTTCTAAAACAAGGGATTTTTTTTTTTTTTTTTTTTTTTTTTTTTTTTTTTTTTTTTTGATCTGCATTTGACATTAAATATCAGCAGCGACTTGATTTTCTGTTGCTGGCTGACTTTGCAAATCTATTTTCAGCTTCAAATTTCAATTTTTAACATGATAAATTCACTCCTTATAAAAACAATGAACTATTCTTGAATATGAATAATTTTTGCTAACACTAATTGCTACATAAAATACATATTAAAAAAAATAGTAAAGAATAATGTAAAGATGCACATCTTAAATGAGACTTTTTTAAATAGTACCTCATATAATTTTTCAATAGTTTATAAAACAAGGATGTTAATTTGTTTTTTTTTTGAGATCAGCATTTTTGACATTAAATATCAACCGCGATTGATTTTCTGTTGCTGGCTGACTTTACAAATCTATTTTCAGGGCTTTGAACATTTAATTTCAAGATGTTTAAATTTTAACATTATAGATTCACTCTCCATCAAGGAAACAATGAGCTATTCTTGAATATGAAAAATTTGGCTACACTAATTGGATGATACATGAAGATAAAAAAATAGTAAAAGAAAGAATAATGTATATATGAACACCTTAAATGAAATTTTTTTTAAATAGTACCTCATATAATTTTTAATTAGTTTATAAAGCAACAGGATGTTAATTTGTTTTTTATTTGAGATCTGCAACTTTTGACATTAAATATCGGCCGCGATTGATTTTCTGTTGCTGGCTGACTTTGCACATCTATTTTCAGCTTCGATTTCAAGATGTTTAGATTTTTAACATGATTCAATAAAAACAGTGAACTATTCTTGAATATGAAAAATTTTGTAACCCTAATTGTGATGACTACACAAAATACAGTAGAACCTCTTTAAGTCGAAAACCTCCAAAACTCGAAAAAAAGTTTGTTCCCTTCCCTTCAAGGCCCAAAACTTCCAATGAAATTCCAACCCTATAGAAATATAGTCAATCCCCACAGGCCATTTTGGTATATGTTTTTCCTTCCGTAACTCGAAAAACAAAAAATTGGACCTCTGTATCTCGAACATTAGCAATGTTTTATTTTACAATCGTTTTTTACAACCTTTACAACTCGATCATTTAAAACTAATTACCTCTACAGCTCGAAGAAAAAATAAGTTACCGACTTTTTAAGGATTTGCCGACAATGCACGTCATTGTTTCTTAGAAAACAATGTATGAGTATATAGTAAATAGAATAACCAATTCTATGAAATAGCAACTCGAAAGAAAAGAATTTTCTGCTCTTTATAGCTTAGATAATGTTATAGATATAGAATGATCGAATTGTCTAAAGCAAAAATAAATAAACAATAATAACTGACTTTTAATACATAATATTTTTAATTTTAAGGTTTTCCGGAATTTTGATTTTTTTTATTGTAGTACATAATATAACTTTTAAGTTGCAAATAAAATGTTTATTACCTCTAAACTTGAATTTTGATTTATTTTACCTAACTCAAAATAAGTCAGAAAGAATCAAAACCTCTACAAGTCGAATATTTCCTTACAAAATCCGCGTAAGTCGAAATCCTCCATAAGTCGAAAAATCTGTAACTCGAATTATTTGGCATCTCCCCTGAAGTTCGACTTACAGAGGTTCTACTGTACATGAAGATAAAATATAATATATATATATAGTAAAGGAAAGAATGTGTAGAGGTGCAAACTTTAAATGAGACTTTTTAAATAGTACCTCATATAATTTTCAGTAGTTTATAAAACATAAGTGGGACGTTAATTTGTTTTTTATTTGAGATCTGTATTTTGACATTAAATATCAGCCGCGATTGATTTTCTGTTGCTGATTTTGCAAATCTATTTTCAGCTACAATTTCAAGATGTTTAGATTTTCAACTTGATAAATTCAATCCTTATAAAAACAGTGGACTATTCTTGAATATAAAAATTTTGTAACACTAATTGTGATGATTACACAAAAATACATGAAGATAAAAAAAAAAAAATAGTAAAAGAAAGAATGTGTAGAAGTGCACACCTTAAATGAGATTTTTTTAAATAGTACCTCATATAATTTCCAGTAGTTTTTCTAGTATAGTCCCAAAAATTAAAGTAAGCAAATGAAAACTAGAATTCAGAAATTTGTACAGATGTTACTGGATAGTAATTGGTAAAGATATTTTTTTTTCCCTACTAATTTGTTCAAATGTAGTTTCTAAATATGAATTACATTAGGTTACAGACTTCAACTGATCGAAAAGTTTTCTACATTTTTTTTCTTTCCTTCTTTTATTGTTATCTTCATGTATTTTGAGTATTCATGGCAATTAGTGTTGCAAAAAGTATTTATATTCAAGTTAAGTTCACTATTTTTTATAGGCAGTCATAAAACTTATCGTAACGTTAAACATAACATGTCATATCATAACATAAACATATATCATGCAACTTCAATTAATTTCAGAAAAACTCTGTTGAAAGAGAATAATAATTATTTGTCAATAAATCAAAATTATTATCAAGTGTTAATATAACGTTGTATAGTTCACAACCATTCAGCGAAACAAATGAAGATTGGATTGTAGAAAAATACACGAAGACTATTGTACAACAAATAGAAAAAAATTATTAATTTTTATTATTAATTTTTTTTTATTCGAATATTTTTTTTTTTAATCTGGATTAAACTAATAGTTGAGTGGCTGAAATAAGTAGTTTAATTTCTATGTAACTTCAATTACTTTTAGAAAAACCCTGGTGAAAGAATGATAAATCTGTCCATAAATCATAATTATTATCATGTGTAAACATGAGTTTGTTCTAGTGTAGTTCACAAATATTCAACGAAACAAATTAAGATTATATTGTAGAAAAACATACTTAAGCTCTATAATAATACTCAGTATACTTAGGCTCTTAGTATACTAGGCTTAAATATACTTAGGCTCTAATTAGGAATATAATTGTTAGTGGATTTTTTATATTGAATTTTTTTATTCAATTCGTTTTTATTCGAATTGTTTATTTGAATTTAAACAAGTCATTGACTTCAACTACTCAAACTGAAATCGAAATCTGTAGCAGGCGTTGGAAAAGAATAAAATAATAAAGGTGTTGCAAAAAGTGCATGTTACTCCCACGCAATACACCTTAAAGATTGGGAGACAATGCAAAGATGATTAAGTGTATAAGCCAGGCCGGATATACGCAAGGCTGTTGACCGCACCTACTTCCGCCTCGCATGGGCTTGAACTTGACTGACAAATAAGCTTATTTTTAGATCAAGGAAGCACAGACTGCTGTTCCCCATTAAATTGCTCGCTTCAATAAATGTCATTTTAAGTGAACAAGAAGCACGACAAAATACAAAATTAAAAATATTCATTCAATTATCTTAAAACTGGATACAAATAAATTTTATAATGTTCTATCTAATAATGCATTTCAAATTTCATAAAGTACATAATTTCATGCGTTTTAAATTTCATTCAGTATTAGATTTTTTTTTATCTGAAATAAGTACTATTTTTGATAGTTTTAATAATTAACATTCCAAATTTCAAGAAATACAAGAAAAAAATTATTCTACCAGTTAAACATCCGGTTTAAAGGCAGAAATGGATGAAGGGGGTAATAGTTAAGCAGCACATATGCATTTTAAAAGGAAAAAAGTATAAAAACTATTGTAGAATTTTTTTTTTTCTAATATTATGCACATTAAAATTTTAATATTTAAAAAACTGTCGTATTCAAATTTTTCCTGAAATTAGTTTTTCTCTATTTTACCATTGTGTCCAAAACTGTGTCATTTTGTCATCTATAAAATTTTCATGCAAAAAGCTGGTCACAAAATACAACTTAGATTTACAACAATGGAATTACAGCAATTGCAACATGTGGAATTTTAAGATTTGAAAACTATCATTTATTTTTGTTATTTTTGTTGTATTTCACTAATACTAAAAACTATGTTATGGTGAGAAAGGACATTTCCTTCCAGGGGTACTTTTAGGGGTAAATTTTCCGAATTTGCATGCCATATAGGCGAAAGCCTGGTTTGGTTTTTCGCTCTACGGTCATTTTGTGCACACTCTGGGCTAATTAGACCCGGACCTACAGTTTAACTTGGCGTCCGAACCACTCACAAACATCCATGCCACATCCAAGATTCGAACCTGAAGCCTATGGTACCAAAAGCCAGAACGCTAGCCAATTGGCCACCAGGCCGAAAGGCGAAAGCTCGGAAACATCCCCAAGCAGCCTGACTTTCAATATGAGACACTTGTCATAATCACCTTTTTTGTTTCTGAAGGCAATGACTGCAAAGGGCGCCATCAGAGTGAACGAATCTAAGTCCTCTTTGCATACAAGCTGCGCACGTTACTACTGCATAATGAGTTGGGCAATAATTACTATTGGAACAAAAATTATCAAAATTTGCAGAAGTTTCACCTTGCATGTCCCTCGATACACCTTTTGTTTTAAACGCACATGAAAAAAAAAAAAAAAAAAATTGACATTCTTAAAGAAATATAAAAGAAGTTTTTAATTAATCTGAATAAGCAAATAAAATTGTTTGAAATTTCTCATTATTCTTCTTAAAATACGCGGCAGTTACAAAATTCATATATACAGAAACTGAAAATCAAATCTCTAAGCCAAATTTCGTATTCTAAAAGTAGTTGAAAACTACAAAGTTACAGTTAAAGTTAATATTACGAATATACATTTATTTAATTTTGTTTTTAAATATTCGTAACAATTTAATAAACACCTTTAAATATATTTTAATAAATGAAATTTATCAGTGCATGGCATTTAGATAATATAAGAAAACATTTGAATCAGACTAACACTTTTTTTAAACCTCTACTCTTTATAAACAGTACTGACCTAGCTATGATAGATAGGTGTGTGCAAACATTATCCAATCATTTTAGACGCAGCAAAAAATTATTTTTTTATTCTGAAACACACCTGCTTGACATTTATGATCAATTTTTTTTTTTTTTTTCTGTAATTATTACGTCAAGTGGTAACAACACAACCCATTTTGACATTTTTAGATATTGATTTATCGTAAAAATTTATTTTGTGATCAGCAACATAGCAACTGAACATTGTTTACTGAAAACAGATGGTTTGCTGTGAGTAAATAGGATACTCAAGAGAAACCTTCGATAATTTTTTTTTTTTTTTTCCTCGATTTTTTTCCCCCAATTTTACAAAAAAAAAAGGACATTTTTTATAAAGAAGAAAATAATTTTAGTCTTTGAAACTTGGTAAAAAAAAAAATAAAATTACTAATTTTATTCCATTTATTTTTACATCAAGTTCTTTAAGTTACACGTATTTTACAAAGAATTCCTAAAAATTCAGCAGGTAGTCCAGGGCAACAAACTTGATTTTGAGGGTAGTATGAGAAAAAAAAAAGAGTCGCCAAAAATTTTCGGCCACTATTCACGCAAAACAGTGATTATCAAAAAACTTTTTTTTTTTTTTTTTTTAAATATAATGACTATTGCGCGCCACAAATGGAAAATCGAATCTTTTCGCAGGTTTAGTTAGCGTTTATTGCCACAGGAGAATAAAAATATCCATTACATACTTGACAACATCCTTAGTTGTATTTTTTGCATTATGATAACAAGAGTTTTAATTACTACAAGCAAAAATATTTGGTAGAACTGCATTTGTACATTTGGTATAGTACCAAGTATATAATCGATTGAAATTATATGAGAATCATACGAAAAGCTAACCACATAGCCGAAGATAAAGCAGCAAAATATGTCAAAACCTAAAAACATTCAAGTTGAATTTCTTCTAAAGATTGATATGGTCATTTTATGCACATGATGACTAAACAGTCCGGGATCTACAGTTTAATGCAGATTCCGAACCTCTAACAAAGATCCATACCACCACCTGGATTGAAACCAGAAGTCTGTGGTACCCAATGTCAGAGCGCCAGCCGACAGTCCGCCTCTAAATATTGGTTTCCAGCGACTACTGAAATCTCACGTCGGAAAACACCAGCCAATCAGAAGTGTTATTCTATACTCACTCAGTATTTCGACTGGCAGGTATTCTAGGACGACATATTTTTAGTGACCTGTGAATTTCACAGAAATTCGTATCATTGCCAACATTACTACAGCCATAGTACTTAAAGAGCTGGTCAATGTTTCTCAAAACTCTTTGCTTTACTTACAACGCTTCCACGTGCAAACAACAACAACGAACTACAACTCTTCAAATCAAATAACGTAAATCACCAACTTCACTCCCACACGTTCAGCCTTCTTCGACTCTACGATTTCGCATATTCACCTTCTACTGGCTATTTTTTTTTTTTTTTATATACATATCTTTTCTCTCTCTTCTTACTCAAGATGTTTCTTTTAATATTGTTTCCCCTGTCGCTCCACGGTCATTTTGTGCACACTTCAGTTTTTATAACGGTTTTTTTTTTTTTTTAAACCCCCTCTTCCCCTTCTTACTTAAGATGTTTCTATTGTGTTTCCTGTTTTTTCTTTCATGTTTTTGACTTGATTCTCTTCCTGAATTTGATTTTTGTTACTCTATGATTTTATTTGTTTTGGTTTTTATTTACGACCTCTTTGGTTTTTATTGAATTTATTCAGACTTCTACCTATGGGTGCTTCATCACAACAGAAGCTGAATCCCATTCTCTCCTTCCATGAGACTACACTGGGTCGTGAATATGGTCTAGATATTGCTGTCTACCATATGGGATAAGAAAACAACTATACTTATTTTAGAGTCTCTGTTTGATATTTTCAGTGCAGATCTATTTTATTGTCGGTTAATTTCGTGACGAAAGCGAATCATTACACATGATATAGAATTTCTAAAATAATAACATTCATAATTATTATTCAATCGTCCATAAAATTTAGAATTTAACATGAGAACAAACAGCACATCAAGCTTAAACAAAATTGTCAATAAATTGTTGTTCAAAACCGAAAAAATAAAAACAGACTAAATATATAGTACTCTCATATTTTATGGATAAATCAAATGCTACAGAAACTTTACTAAAAGTGATATTCGAAAAACTGTGATGTGGCAAGAGACTGTTGAAAAGACTGAGGTGATGTTGAAACGAGAGACAATGCACTCTTACGGCTGTAGTGATATCTCACGTGTTGCCAGACATCTTCGGCAACTCCAAAGTCGTCTGATGCAAGACTCGGCTGACGTTGCCTCGTGTGTGGATGACGTCAGACGACTACCCGAATCGGAGGGTGTTGTCACGTGACCTTATCCCGCTCGATACCTGCTCGTAAAACGAGAGCTCTGGCACAAAAGGAAAAAAGAAGCCTGGCGGAGCGCCAACCTTGGTTAAAGAGTGAAGAATACTTTTCTTGCTGCCACGTAATTTGCAAGTCTTTCCTGTATTCAGAACAGAAGAAAAAGATCGGGTTACGGCAGTTCTCACTCATGGTATTATTTCTAACGGTTTCATTTATATATTCCAGTCACGGATTTAAGGTTCCAGTATAACTCCGAAATTGGATATCTTGTGATTGTGCATTTGTTGCGATGATTCACTATTATAGAGGCTAAAAGTTCTTGCCCTTAAATCTTCATTATAAAAAATAAGTGAATGAATAATGAGAAGTCACTATTGCACAATTTGTGGCAGAGTGATAAGTTTGTTTGTTTGAAACCAACTTCCAAAAGAATTGAATCTTTTGAAGGATGCTGCTTTTAGAAAGATAGCGATTATGGCGGCTTGTGTTAACAAACATCATCAACAAAAACTGCGTCGTGGTAGTTTCTTAGAAACGCAAAATTGTAGGAATTACTCTTAATGTATTTTCCAGAAAGTAATACTTTCCATATATTGCTTTTCAGTGAATATTTTCTGGCCTATTTAAATGGAACGATTCAGGCCACACCTTATCTCGCAGCAGAAGGATAGTAATAAAAAATGCCATTGTACAACAACAATAAAATCTATCATTTTACGGAGAAGGAACAAAGCCCACCGATATACTCGTGCTACAACAAAAATTACCACCCACATACAAAAGCAAACAAGAAATTTAAATGATTTGAGTTCATGTCTCTTGGCTTTAATAAAATTGTACCGTTGGTTGATGAAAAATAATCAAGATATTAATTCGTAAAAATCTAATAGAAAATCTTTTTCACTTATTATACCAACCCCATCAAAAATTGTTCCCTTTATATCTTAACAGAGTTGAATTTGCCATATTTGTAAGAGATCAACGTAATAACTATTTAACTTTTTTTTTTTTTTTATGTAGAAAAAGCTGAAATATCAAATAATAATTAAAAGACAACATCAATAGGCATTTTAAATACAAAATATGAAAAACAAAAATAAATAGGGTAGTTTTTTTGTATCGAATTTATAACACCTACACACACTCGATAATTGCTTTTTTTAACGTGTTCAGTGTGATAATAAAAAATTTCTATAAAAAAAGCTTTTCTTAAAATATCAAGGTTTATTTTGGTTCACTAATCCTCTACAATCTTCGGGTAACCTGATGGCTAATTGGCTAGCTCTCTGGCCTTTAGCACCACAGGTTCCAGGTTCGAATCCTGACGGTGGCATGGATGTTTGTGAGTGGCTGCGAATCCACGTTAAACTGTAGGTTCCAGCCCAAAGTGTGCAAAAGATGACGGTAGAGCGACAAACCAAATCTACAATCTTCGAGCCCGTCCAATGTTTAGGCTATTTCTCTCTTTTTCTCTTGCAATCAGATGAATATAACTAATCCTCATCAATGGTAACTGTGTACTTCCGTTTTTCTCCTTCCAAATAATTTTTATACAACAATTTGCACAGTCTTAGACTGAGAAACATATTTTGGCGTTATAAAAAAATAAATTACATTTAAAAATAAAAATCATGTGAATGTCCTTTTTTTTTTTATTTTGATTAGTTTGAAATCAGGTGATCTTATAATTTTGTTTACAATTTCTGTAGGAATGTATAAAGATCTTGCAACTTTAGATATAATAAGGTAATGTATAAAGGATGCAAATTTAGATATAATATCTTTTTTTCCCACTCAAATGTGTGTGTTGTTTCAAATTTGTTGTTATTAAAATCATGCTTTTTTTTTTTTTTTTTTTACTCAAATGTACTTTTATTCATTAAGATGTTTCTTTACTGTATTATTTGTCGCTTATATCATCTTGTAAAGTTATTAAAATCATGCTTTCAACATTTTTTTCCCCTGCCAGGACTCCAACCTGAAGCCTGTAATACCAAAGGTCAGAGCGCTAGCCAATTGGCCATCAGGCCGCTTCTCAATGGCATATTAAAGCAAAAAATAAATGTAATGATGCAGAACATAATGATGCCACTCACTTTTTTTTTTAAGAAACCTCATTTACATTTAATTCATAGTAAAATTAAAAATCGTTACAAAAATATCTGAACGTCCTCTGTATAAATTAAATAAAAAGCAAAATAATCACAGCAGAATATCAGTCCAATATGTCATTAAAAAATTTTTGTGGTTAATTTTATAATATTTACTTGCTCATTAGCATATTTCGTGTTAAAAATTATTGCAAAATACATTAAATACAACAACAACAAATGCCGGCTAAACAAGAACAACAACCACAAAAAAAAAATGGCAGACAAAAAATTTTGTTTTTGACATTCCTCAATTATAATTAAATTACGTGTTTTCAGCGAGGTCAAATCGCATATTCACCATCTGGGTATGTCTTGTTTATGATTGATGACAATTTAAATGACACTTGAAGAAGGGAATGGGAAATAAGTAATAATTACCACTAAACAGAAGAAAAGAGAGCGGACGGAAAGTGAATGCCACATTTATTGTTTTTCATTGTTTAGATTGAGAAAAATAAAAGTTATATTATCCGATATTACGTAACAAAAAATAATTTGATGAGAACTTTTAAAAATTGACAAGGTGTAGTATATCGCAATTAAAAATTAAACAATAATTTATTTTATAACATGTATTTTAAATAAAAGCTTTAACTCTCAATTGTGAAGATGTAGTTCAGGTATGCGATTTAGGAGTCTTTTCAGAGAGATTTTAAACTACCCGGCATTGGTATGTTGTTCTAATGCAGCTGGCAATACAGAGACAGTTAATCTTTATGCCATCAAGGGCTGCATGCATTTAGCACTGGCAATCTGTAATCGAACATCCACATCCACCTAGCCGCGGTCTGATGGCCAATTGGCTGGCGATCTAGCCTTTGGTACCACAGGCTTCAGATTCATATCCTGGCGGTGTAATGGATGTTTGTGAGTGGTTCGGAATTCACGTTAAACAGGTCTAATTAGCTCAAAGTGAGCACAAAATAACCGTAGAGAGACATACAAAATCTACATTAACCACTTGAATACTAGCAACTGCACTACCTAGGGACACAAAAGATGCTTAGCAGAATTATTAAACATGCTCTTAAATATTTTTAACCTCTATTAGGTTATTAAGGCGATTTTTATTTGCATTCTTTAGGAAACGTAGCAGACGATCAAAATGTTTTTGATTAATTTTTTCAAACGGATAGAGAAATGTTATGTGAACAAATTATTGTAAATACATTTCATCGCAGTTCATATGGTAGATTTTTGACTGAAAAAATGCAATCATAACTGACAACATACAATCGCTTTATGACCACTTATATCAAATTGCATTATGACTGACTGTACATGACAATCAATATATCATTATGACAATCATAACAATTGAATTAACAATCGCTTTATGACTACTGTATATGACAATTGAACAACAATTGCATTATGACTACTGTATATGACAATTGAATCAACAATTGCATTATGACTGCTGTATATGACAATTGAATCAATTGCATTATGACTGCTGTATATGACAATTGAATCAACAATTGCATTATGACTGCTGTATATGACAATTCAATTGACAATTGCATTATGACTGCTGTATATGACAATTCAATTGACAATTGCATTATGACTACTGTATATAACAATTCAATTGCATTATGACAATATATATGACAACTGAATTTTACATTATGACAATGTATATGACAACTGAATTTACTACATTATGACAATGTATATGACAACTGAATTAATTGCATTATGACAATTGTATATAACAATTGAATTAAAATTGCATTATAACAATTGTATATAACAATTGAATTAAAATTGCATTATGACAATTGTATATAACAATTGAATTAAAATACATTATAACAATTGTATATAACAATTGAATTAATTGCATTATGACAATTGTATATAACAATTGAATTAAAATTGCATTATAACAATTGTATATGACAATTGAATTAATTGCATTATAACAATTGTATATAACAATTGAATTAAAATTGCATTATAACAATTGTATATAACAATTGAATTAATTGCATTATAACAATTGTATATAACAATTGAATTAAAATTGCATTATAACAATTGTATATAACAATTGAATTAAAAAGCATAACAATGCATATAACAATTGAATAAAAGATAACAATTGTATATAACAATTGAATTGCATTATGACAATTGTATATAACAATTGAATTAATTGCATTATAACAATTGTATATAACAATTGAATTAAAATTGCATAACAATTGTATATAACAATTGAATTAAAATTGCATATAACAATTGTATATAACAATTGAATTAAAATTGCATTATAACAATTGTATATAACAATTGAATTAAAATTGCATTATAACAATTGTATATAACAATTGAATTAAAATTGCATTATAACAATTGTATATAACAATTGAATTAAAATAGCATCATAACAATTGTATATAACAATTGAATTAAAATTGCATTATAACAAGAGTATAAACAACATATATAACGCAAAATCTTTCAAATATGAAATATATTGCAATCTGCTTTACTTCTGACTTTATTATATATTTAACATGCCATACATAAAAAAGTATTTTAAAAAGTTTATATTGCAATTGAAATCTCATGTTTCACGTTACAGTAACTTTCACATTAATTTTTTTTTTTTTTTTTATCATTGCTTTACTCAATAACTAAATTCAGTCTTTTATCGAAGGACTGAATTTAGAATTGAGTAAAGCACTAAATTTGAACTGAATTTTTTTATTGGATTAATATGTATCAGGAAGATTGTATAATTCTACCAATAAAATAATCATATTTCTCAAATTATAGCTAATAAAAATACTACAAAAATAGCTTAATAAACTAAAATGAAATCAAAATAAATTTTCACATGAATTTTCTATTTGTTTTTATATCCATACGAATTAAGGCTGCAAATACTCCTGGATTTAATAATCACTAGCATTACATCCTTTCAATGCGAAAGAAGCGCAGTAACTTTGCATGAATTAGTGTTGTTGTTCATAACAAGTTTGAAAGAATATGTGTTTATCATAATAAGGATGATGTATATTGAAAAAAATATATTATTTGAAATAAACATTCTGAATTAATCAGTGAAGCTTACATAAAATATACACAAGCTTGCAAAACATCTTTTGTATTTTTCATAATAAATCAAAAATGAATCATATGCATTCATCAAGTATTTCGCATTTCATGTACGCAAAACTTAAAATTATACCTTTCGCAAAGATGCACAATAATTAATTTACATACAGCTATCTAATATTCCTTTTTAATTCATAAAGTGGGCGAAATGTTTCGTCAAAGTTTATTAGACAATAAATTTTCCCACACCCTCATCAAAAATAGGAAAATAGACATTGATGCTGGACATGATATTTAAAATGATATATATTTATAATAAATTATAGCATCATGACTTATGATTGCCATCCTATGACTTCTGTTATGACTCAAGATTGCATAAATTAGTATTTTAACTTCTAACTCAGTGAGGCAATATGAACGGTATTCGTAAAACATTCTTTGCTATTGTTGTCGTATGATTCATGGAAGGAGGGAAGAGGGGGGCAGCTTCTGTTGTGATGGAGCACCCGTAGGTGGAGGTTATACTTCTTTCTGCTCCGTGCCGCTGAAGATGGAGGGCAGTGCCTTCAGGCAGAACTTTTAGAAGAAACTACCTCGCATTTGCTTATCGTATGGGAGAAACCTGGATAACACCCACCAGGTAGTCCGACTAATGAGGAAAGATGTTGAACATCACAAACGCCATCAAGTTTTACTTGTTTTTTAAACAACGCTTACAACAAAGCAGCCAGCGGATTGAACCTCAGTCATCATGCTCACCAGTGGCGCACGTTGCCACTGAGCCACGAATCAGGCATATTCGTTATTTGCATGTAATTTTACCCAAATTTGAAATATCGCTTTGAGCCTATTAGTTAGTGTCCTGTTCTTTTAATCTAGCAAGGTTAACGTAACGTGGATAATTGAATTCAAAGATGGTGTGATTGGCAAAATATTTAAGATGCCAGGCGTTTCGTACACGCTTGCAGTCGCAATGGATAGTTCGAATAACGAGGTTCTCAATTGAGTCAACTGGATGAAAACACACTCGCATACACAGAGTAAATAAATACAGAGCGTATCAGGATTGTCAGTCAGAGGACTTCAGACTCGTCAACATAATGAGTGTTTACTTAGGGCATTGTGCCAGGTTGCAGGAAAAAAAAAATCTTTTGAAAATGTGCTCGTTTCTCAATGCATCACTTTCGACCCTACAACTACTACAACACACCACACCACATTACATTACATTACATTACATTATATTCCCTCACTGTACCTAGAGCTGAATTGCCCCTTTACACTTTGGGAATGATGTGGTAAGAAGTCTGATTAGGCTCTGTGGCGCCTACGGTCATATTGACCGTGACCTACGGCTTAAAGTGGATTCCACCCACTACAAACAGACTTGGCAGAACCGAGATTCAAACTCGAATCCTGTGACACAGAGCACCAGACACTCAGCGCCTCCAGGTCCCCTTCACTTTCGCCCCTACACCCCATCCAAAAAAAAGTTGAATGTTTTAGTAAACTGTACCACCTCTGAAAGTTTGTCCCGTAACCGTTGAATCCTCTAATATATTTTCCAAAAATGATTTATGATTACCTTATTTCGATTGTGACGAAAATCACTATGACCGTCATATAATTAATCAATTTTAAAGCGCTGTCAATGTGACGATAAATTCATAATGACAGGTCAAATTGGCTTAGCAATCAGAGTAATGAAAACTCCATAGTAACTTTCAATCCATCATTATCTACAGAACAATTTTTCTTTTATTAATTTTCGCCGCTTCAACGGATAATACAACTATTTTCTCTTCTGACATACATTCACCACAAAATCAACATTCCTTCACGTAATCGTTCTGTGCGGGCAAAAAAAATTACTCATCTACTACAGTAAAAATAAAATAACCAAGCCGTGTTATCTGAGATCTAAAAGTTTTCCTGTAAAGAAACCACCATCCGCTTTCTTTCTAAATGATCTATTTTGGTCTTTTTTCCGGGTATAGCAACGATGTAGCTTTATTTTGCCTCTTCGGAAAAACACATTAATTGTGCTACGTTGTCGAAAATAGATCAGTCTTTTTTTTTTTCTTTCCTTCAGCGACCAAATACGAGTATATAGCTATAAAAGTTACAACCACAGAGAAAAAAGTAATATATAAAAAATTTTTTAAAGTCAATTCCTACTTTTTTTCACTATATTGCAGAAGGTCCTTTATAAATAATTTTCATTCATTTTCTAAAGTTGGAAAAATTTCACACATACACACTTTCCATCTCTCACTAGTTTATTCACACGTTTCATTTTCCATTTTGTTCCCTCCTTGACTCACACCAGAACCCAGAATGAAAAAAGAAATTTTTTTTCCAGCGATTCACACGCTTCGCCACTGACGGTATTTAATCTAAATTTATATTTCTGCTAAATATTTTATATAAAGAGAAATTTTTTTTTCTCCCATATAAAAAAACTAAAATTAATCAATTTAATTTAATGAATGAATTAATATTTGAAATTAATGAATGAATTAATATTTTAAGACAAAGTCATTAAAAATGTGATGATATTTGGAAGGTACCAGAATGTCTTTTACGATTTGTGGTGGCAGATTGCTGGTTAAATTCCTCACATTGTGGGTGCCCACAACCGACCAGCTGAAAAAAGCTGTTTACTATTTTAGTAGTCAAGCAAATAAGGCATAGAAAAATTAACAATATGGGCGAGAATGCAATAATCTCATAATCTCTTTCTTAGAATCTCAGAATCTCTTTTGTCATAATCTCTTCTTAGAAAATTGAATTTAAAAATGTAATATAATTGAATTAATGAAGGTTTCAATATCTTGCCATATAATTTAATGGCATGGCACGATATTGAAACCTCTCTAAATAGACGGCGGGTCAGGAATACAAAGATTGTATACATTTAAAAATGAATGTTTGTATTTACAATATTCCAAATTGAACGTCCTAAATTTTTTCTTCTTCAAGTTATTATTATTTAACCTCATACATAACTAAAAAATTATAAATATATTCTTATTAGGATTTTTTTTTTTTTAACTAAGCAAACAAAACATTGTTTGGTCAAAGCGTCCATTTAGACGATAGCTTATGGCATCTTACATAACTTGGTGACGAGATTTAGATTTTTTTTTTTAATTTTCTTTAATTTAAAACTAATTTTAAAAAAATTAAAGTTAATTGTTTATATTTAAGTAAAACTGTTTCAATATACTATTATTTGAAATAAATTGTAGTAATTAATATATTTGCGTATGTTTCAAATATTCTATTATATAGGTTTATTTATATTTTACATACTACTTTATTTATAGTTATTTATAATAATTTTTACTTTATAATTTTCAATTTAATCAGTGCTTTGCAAACTGCGGTAATGAGATTTCTTCTCTACTCTTTGCACTTTTCACCTACATTTTTTTCCTGGTAAAATTTGCACCAAAACTAAAAAAATTCAAGAATGAAAACTAAAACCGTTTGATTTTCGGAAAGCCAGGTCGAAAAGTCAGTACTGCGCGGTCAGTGAAGTAAGGGGGGGGGGGGCAGGAATCGTGTTCTTAGAAATTAACTAGCCTCAAGCATTTTCTCTTCTTTAGTAAATAAACTTTTAAATAACAGGATTGTATCTATGCAGTGTTAGTGAACCTAGTGTGTGCACCTAGGAAACTACTAGATAGGAGGTCTTTCTTTCAAATAGCACGTATTGTTTTTATCTGATTTTCTACTACACCATACCACACCACACCACACCACACCACACCACATCACATCACATCAATGCCTAACGCCGACTTGCCTTTACAGTTTGGGAATGATGAGGGTGAGAAGTCTGATTGGGTTCTGTGACATTCTATGCTCATATGAGACCGGGAACTAAGGCTTAAAGTGGGATTCGACCACTACAAACATCAATGGCATCGCCGGGACTCGAACGCGAAACCGATCTCTAGCCATTCGGGCATCAAACCCCTGTTCTTATCCAATAATGAACGTGATAGGTTTTTTTGTTGTTGATGATGATTCTATAAATGTTTATTTTATTGCCTTAACAATGCCTCTAAAAACGTATGGCCAGTGGCTTATAGAATTTTAAGCCGCATTCACATCAAGGTGTTAAACGGCGAGGTGCAAAACGTCTACCAATGCAAAGTCTAAGAACATGACACCTGAGGCTTGTGACTGGTCAATGCTTCACACCTCATCACCCAACACTTTGATGTAAAGCGGCTTTTTTTTTTTCACAATATATTCTCGTGCCAGACAAAATAAATAATAACACAACTCCGGTACATAACTAGAATACAAATAAAAATAAATCATTTTGTTTTTCCTTTCATCAGATGCTCGTCGAATAATTTCCTGAAATTGGAATTATATTTTGATGTGCTGAAATCATTTTTTTTTTTCATGTTTTAATTGCTACATCAAAATACTTAGCAACAAGATAAAAAAACGATCTTGTAGTAAGTTATCGGCAAATCGCACCTTTTAATTTACATACATCATCAATAAAAAAAAAAATTTCTTTTTCACCACTGTGCGAATTGTTTCGTTAGCACACGGTCTACGAACACTCTAAACTTTTATTATGGGAAAATTACTTCAATAAATTATCGAAGCAATTTTATGCAATAGTTGGAAAAGCGATATTCAAATCAAATAAACTACCACCCACTTTTTAAAAATATTTACATAAATGCGCTTCCTTTGTTATTTTAATATTATGCTGAAGCAAACCGATGAATAGAGCGTTGAATTTCCGATTGAGGAGACGAGTTCGAAACCAGACAGACAAAGCTTAAATAAAAATCCTGCATCTATTTTGGCCCAATAAATCTTTAGACCGCAATGTCCCTCCGAAAGACAAAAAGCGAATCTTCCAGATGCTACTATTACTACTACTCCACATCACATCATTGTGCCTAAAGCTGACTTGCCCTTTTTACAATTTGGGAATGATGTGGGTGAGAAGTCTCACTGGGCTCTGTGAATGCTCTACGGTCATATGAGACCGGGACCTACGACTTAAACGGGATTCCGAACACTACAAAACTCATGGCACCCCCAGACTCGAACCCGAAACCTCTGGTACAGAGCGGCAGAGCGCTAGTCACTCGGCCATTAAGCCCTAATCTTCTAGATGCCATTACTTTGGAGTGCTCAAAATTTGGTTGCAATGTGACCACATTTAGTATACCTTTTAATTAACGTTGAATCTTCTACATATATGCATACATATATATTTAATTGAGAATGACTTAGGCCATGTGCCAATCATTCGAAAACGACAACGTATTATTTCATAGGAAATATTGCGTTTTTCGAATAATTCATTGAACTTGTACAAATTTCCAAATAACGCAAAAAAAAAGTCTAAAGTCATTCCCTTTTATTTCGTAAAGCAACGTTCGAAGAATCATTAAATTTCCATGTAATTTTTAAAATCATATTTCCTGCAAGACAACGAAATCTACCAAAAAAATCTTTTATGACTAACTGAAACTCAGGAAAAAAAAAAATCTAAATGGAGTTCAATGACACAACCTGGCATTTTAAAAAGCACAATCAGATCATTTTGAGGAAAAATATAAAAGAATAAAGAATTTCATAACTAAAGATCTAATCTGTCAAGAAAGTACTACCTAACAAAAATAAGTAAAGCTAAGAAAACTAGAAGAATTCGTCAACGTTAACCATTAGATGTGGAAAAATCGAATCAGATTTCATTGTTGTCAAAAAAAAATAAATAAAATGCAGACAGAGGAAAATAATAAAGGATTTAAACAAATAAACAAAATATTTCGGTAAATATAACAGAGGGTTATTTTTTTTTCTAAAGGTAGGCGAGAGGTGTTTGTTTAAAGAACCAAGCTGGCGTCTCGCGACCCCAGCCATTTCCATGAAACCAGTTTGTAATAATCGGTTATTTACATTTTCTTGAAATCCTCCGGTTCCACGTGGCCGGCGAAACGAAGGACAAACCTCCCCAGAAACAGGTGTGACCGCCCGGTAAGTGGCAAGAAAATCGGTGCGATCGTCAACTAGAGCATTTCCTAGAATGGGAAAAGGGTCGACTCTGTTTTAGCATTTCAAATTCTTTTTTTTTTTTTTTTTTTTTTCAAGTAGACTTACAATCTTAGAATATACGTGAAAAAGTATAAGTTACTGCAATATAAATCAAGATAGTTTTTTTTTTTTTTTTACTTTTTACTTATCTAAGGAATTACTTTATTCTTATATCCCTAGTTTTGTTTTTTTTTAATTATCTAATGAATTAATTCATTCTTAGTTCCCTAGTTTTTTTTTTCTTCAATTCCTTCTATTAGCTCACACTTCCCTATATACAGTGGGCCACAAAATTGAGTATTTTAGTTCCCTAGTTTTTTTTTCTTCAATTCCTTCTATTAGCTCACACTCTCCCTATATACAGTGGGCCACAAAATTGAGTATTTTAGTTCCCCTAGTTTTTTTTTTCTTCAATTCCTTCTATTAGCTCACACTCTCCCTATATACAGGGGCCACAAAATTGAGTATTTTAGTTCCCTAGTTTTTTTTTTTTCTTCACTCCTTCTATTAGCTCACACTCTCCCTATATACAGTGGGCCACAAAATTGAGTATTTTAGTTCCCTAGTTTTTTTTTTTTCTTCAATTCCTTCTATTAGCTCACACTCTCCCTATATACAGTGGGCCACAAAATTGAGTATTTTAGTTCCCTAGTTTTTTTTCTTCAATTCCTTCTATTAGCTCACACTCTCCCTATATACAGTGGGCCACAAAATTGAGTATTTAGTTCCCTAGTTTTTTTTCTTCTTCAATTCCCTTCTATTAGCTCACACTCTCCCTATATATACAGTGGGCCACAAAATTGAGTATTTTAGTTCCCTAGTTTTTTTTCTTCAATTCCTTCTATTAGCTCACACTCTCCCTATATACAGTGGGCCACAAAATTGAGTATTTTAGTTCCCTAGTTTTTTTTTTCAATTCCTTCTATTAGCTCACACTCTCCCTATATACAGTGGGCCACAAAATTGAGTATTTTAGTTCCCTAGTTTTTTTTCTTCAATTCCTTCTATTAGCTCACACTCTCCCTATATACAGTGGGCCAAAAATTGAGTATTTTAGTTCCCTAGTTTTTTTTCTTCAATTCCTTCTATTAGCTCACACACTCTCCCTTATATACAGTGGGGCCACAAAATTGAGTATTTTAGTTCCCTAGTTTTTTTCTTCAATTCCTTCTATTAGCTCACACTCTCCCTATATACAGTGGGCCACAAAATTGAGTATTTTAGTTCCCTAGTTTTTTTTCTTCAATTCCTTCTATTAGCTCACACTCTCCCTATATACAGTGGGCCACAAAATTGAGTATTTTAGTTCCCTAGTTTTTTCTTCAATTCCTTCTATTAGCTCACACTCTCCCTATATACAGTGGGCCACAAAATTGAGTATACACCTTTTAGAAACTTAGAGACTTCTTTGTAATTTATGAAATTAAATATTGCTTTAAGATGATTGAATTTTTTTTACCTTATATACTTTAGTCTATGTTTTACCGTACTATACTTATAAAATTGTTACGTTTATTTATTTTTTACGAAAAAATAAAAGATCTGAGACGAGAGGAAAAACAACACCACAAAAATAAGTATACACCTTTATTAATTTCCTTTTAACGTACAAATTAACATTTTGTTGCATAACCTTTTATGCTTGAATTACAGCTTGTAATCTTCTGTACATAAGATTCTTGCTAGTGTTTTAGTGGTTTCAACAGAAATTTTAGCCTATTCTTCTCTCAGAACCTTTCTTGAGAACTTCCTTGGTTGTGATTTCGTGCTCATGTACAGCTTTCTCTAATTTCGACCACAAATTTTTCTATGACGTTTAGGTTCGAGACTGATGGAGTGTGTAATTGCTTCTTGCAATGAGCAAGTATAACTGCACACTTCGCTGTATGCTTGGGGTCGTTGTCCTGCTGGAATATGAAGTTTTCTTGACCCAAGCCCCAACTTACTGGCACTTTTTTTTTTAAGTTATCATTTAAAATCCCCAAATATACATGTTTTTTGTCCATACCATCAATAAAAGTAAGCTCAAACCTCCTCCAGCCGACATACAATCCCAAACGAGGACAGATCCACCTGAACTTGACTGTCTTAATGGTGTTTTTAGGTGCCAGTGCTTTCCCAGCTTCTCTCCACATTTTAAATCGTCCATCGCTTCCGTAAAGATTAAACTTACTTTCATCAGAAAATATTACAGTGTTCCAGAAATAAAATAGGCTTTAAAACGATGTTCTGTGGCGAAAATCACTCTTTTTGTCTATTCACATACTTGATGAGTGGCTTTCGTATTGTTGTACGGCCATGAAAACCCATATTGGTGAAGGGTAATGTCGAATTGTTTCAACTGAGATCTTTTTTCCCGATTGTAGAGGGACATCGATAAGGCTAGTTTAGAGGCACTCACCCCCTCGGATCTTTCTTTACTGAGTGAAATGATCTTCCTCTTTCGCTGTAGTGCTCAGTATTTCTTTACGTCCTCTTCCAGGAATATTAAGCCACAGATCCAGTTTTTATACTTCTGTAGTATTTTTTGGACACAACCATGAGTTACACCAATCAACGAAGCGATTTGAAGATATTTGCCCCTCTTTTCGACCATTTTACAGCCAATAAACGCTCAGATTCAGTAGTTTCTCTACGAGAGCTCATTTTACGATTTTTAATGATAAAAAAATACTATTTAAAAGCGCTGAAGTGCAGTGGCACGTGTTATAAGCAGCAGCTACTCCTGAAACTCTTTAAAGAAAATTTGAACTAAAAAAAAAAAGTGGTGGTATAAATTACAAATATAAGAAGTGTATACTCAATTTTGTGGCATGATTTTCATCTTTTCTTCTTCGAATCGCTTAACTTTTTTTTCGTAATAAATAAGTTAACTATAGAGAATTGTGTTATTATAGGATGGTAAAGCAGAGGTTAAAGTTTCTAGGA
>BPLR01005535.1:0-134375 GCA_021605095.1 Caerostris extrusa | reverse complement strand
TCAGTTTCGGGATAAATTTTTTCTTTTAAAATAATTTTTTTTTTTAGATTTGGGCTTATTTTAAGTAAGTCACATATATATATATATATATATTACATATTTACAAGTTATTATTATTATTTTTTATGTGTACAATGTAGGCTGCCAGGGGTCTTTACTTTGAGCGAGTGTATGACTGACACTTACTATGATAAATACCTCTTTTAATTCAAACTTTACGGAATGCAGTGCTGATTAAGATCCTTCTTATTTGAAAGTTGTACAGAGATATTCTAACAGGTCTGCAAATCGCATTCCAACGACGCTACGTCCTTTACTACAGTTTTCCAGAAGTTCCCAATGACATGATTCCAAAGTACATCCTAAAGTGTTAGAAATAAGAATTTCGTCTGGTAACTACTTTATAATACATTTTTATTATTTGTGCATCTCCAGATGAGGAAACTTACTCATATCCAAAGACTATTTTGTACATTGTCCGAGAGGAGTGGAGAATACGAGAGGCGTTGTTGACATTCAATATCAGCATATCTTTACTGAAAGAAAATATCTACTCAATTTATGCCACTTATTTCATCTCCTTCACACCATCTCCTTTCCTTCCCGTTAAGCAATAAATAAACAATCTACTCTACCAGTTTCTACCTCCTATATCTGAATTTAAAGATAAAAATATTAAAAGATGGAAACTGGGTTTCGTGGTATTACAAGAATTCGACCAGCACAGTGGCAAATTTGTGGAATAAGTAATCTGATCTCCAGTTCTCTCTTCAATCATATGACATGAGCTTTTAGTACAGAGTACTAAATAAATTCAAAAGATTAAAGCTATTTTTAAATTTATTAAATTTTCTCAAATTTTCTAAACTTTTATTTTCATATTCTATCATCACATTTAATATTTTACAAAGCGACGTTCGCAGCATCCAGTCAAAAGATCTCTTTTTACTCTGATTTCTATAGTTCAAATTTTATAATATGGAAATATTCTTAAATCCCGAAAGATCAGTTCAGCTACCTGACAAAACTAATTTATAGAATCGATCGACCTGATAATACACGAAGAGATCGAGAAATCTTGTTTCAATAGCTAGGTGTACCTTGCAATCAATCGTTACCTTCAACCTTTTAATCTTCCCCACTATGACAGAAATACAGTCAAACCCACAATTCTTCTTACAATAAAACTTTTACCATAATTAACATTTATTTTCCTCAAGGCCAATTCACCATCGATGGATTGGATGCAGTTTATCATGAAATTGCATCTACTTACATTATTCTTAGCAATTTCAGTTTTTCATCATCCCTTCTTGATCAATCTCTTCAAATAACTGTTTCGACACTTTGATCAATTGGATTCTCAATAATAATTTAAACATTCACAAAAGCATTCCTTAAATGAAAATATGATCAGGGAATTTACTCATTTAAATTGTTGTAAACCTTCTTAGCGACATCTCTTACAAATCGAAAGAAAATGTACTACTTTTTGGGTTTGAACAACAACATACCCATCAAACGTTAAACTCCATAGATTTAGTCTCACGCCATCTCCTTTGTATTCATCCTGCAAACAACATAACTGTGGAACACATTTTGTTCTAATGTACGAAATATGACGAGTGAAGAAATAAACCACAGTGTGCTTTTGGATGCAAAGCTCTATCTTTTTCTTGGATATTCGATATGTCTGACAATGCATATAACACGACTTTGACAATACTTAATTTTTGCAAAAAATCTCGTAATCTCGTAAGCAACGGGGAATACCGACTTTTATTTTCATTTTTTTTCGTTATAAACTATGGTTATCCAAATTTTCTTGTTCTCATTCGAATTTTACAATGTTGTGATTTGATCTAATCGATCAATATTTTCATCTCATTCATTTCTTCTGCTAAATTGAATTTTGATTGAATTGAAATTTCTTCTGCTAATTTTCTTTTGATTGTCAGAAAAACCGCGCAAGAATTAATTTGCTTCAAAATCTTATTTAAAACTTAATATGAGATCTATGAAATTTAAAAGACTATCATCGATTCATGAATTTTGGGTTTGATTATACTTTTTCAAATTATTATAAAACCCCAAATTCATCCTAGCATTGGATTTCCTCACTAGTATTTGCATAAACTGAGATAAAACAGCTTCAGCGGGCGTAAGTAACAAGTCAAGTTAACTATATTTCTCAAGTTAGGTGTGTGCCCACCTATGCAGGGCCTCAATTTAAATCCAAATTTACCAAAAATTGACTGGGATACTTCTAATACAAAGTCGAAAAAAAAAAAAAATTGTACATAAAAATTGTAATTTGTAAAAAGAAAGAAAAAAAAAAAAAAAAAAAAACCAATCGAAATTGGACCAGTACTCTTTAAAAATTACCCAATTTGGGATAAACTAGGTTTCACGCCAATTTGACAACTTTTCGTGTTTGGCGAATTTTTCATAGTTGACGTTATTTTTTACATTGTGTCTGAGTTTTCAACCCTTTCTTCTGACAGGAATTCTCATCACCGTCTCGGATGTTCAAAATTTGATAGCCATAGGGGTGCCTTGCCTGTTCCATCGTAAAGGTGGGAGAAAGAGTTCGTTGCACTTCACAACCGGTTTTTATTGTTAAATTTGGAAGAAAAGAAAACTATTCAATTAAAACCAGAAAGTAGATCTATAGAAAATGTGATGATATCAGAAAATAGAAATGAATCGAATAGATCGAAAATGACCAATACTAGAGTTGTAGAAAGTGAAGAAACTGCCTTGAACAGACGTGAATCTAAATAAAATAGTTAGAAAGTTTTACTTTCTGAAGCCATGCAAAGCCGGGTTATATGTGTTAGTATAATATAAGACAAACAAATTACAAGCAATATAAGCAACAAAATTTTTTGCTGTTATAAAAAGGTATTTGGTAGAATATAAATAAATATTATATCTAATAAAAGATAATCAACATTGAAAGCATTGAAGTTTTCAAAATGTTTTTGTTCTGATTGCCAATCATTACCTGCTATACATTAGTTTGTTGTTAGTAAATAATTTGTACATGCATGTACACTTCACTGTATTTGTATATGAATATAAGAAAACCCAAAAAACTCAAACTAAACAGCCTAACATTCATAGAGAGATGCTTCGCAATAAATCGCCAGCGAATCTACTCATTTCGGTAAACAGTGACTGCAACGGATACCTCCAATGGATTCTAAACCGAGAGTTCCTGCCTTCTAGCTAGCCTCTTACTGGGTTAAGTGTCGGATATTTTATGTGTTTTATTATCAGGAACTCAGCATAAAATTTTGATTATAAGACTGGGGATTAATTTAAATGTAGAATTAGGCAAAAAAAAAAAAAAAAAAAACTTTGTGATTTCCCAATATTCGAAAGCTTTTTATAAACTAAATTTTTAAAAACACAAAAATTTTCTTCAACTGTGTACAAAATTTTAACTTGAAATGGAATTATATAAAAATAATTCATAGTGTTTAAAGAGGAAATTAAAGAAACAAAATAAAAAATAAGGAATATGAGTTCATTGAAGTTTTTAAATATTACCTTAAGTTCAATTCTCTTTACGCTAGATAATTTTCCTAAAATCTATTTTTTTTTTATTTGAATATAAAAAAAAAATCATCTTGTGTTCCCAAAAGTATTCCACGAGGCTTACAAAATGTACATGAAAAACAAATAACTACAAAAAAAATAACAACAGCGAGTAAATACATAAAAAAGAACATTCACCAAAAAGGTGTTAGCATGAAAAAATACATAGGTCAGACATAATGAAATTACAAAACTGGAAGCCATGAAACAGATTGTCTATTTAAAAGTTTGTTTTGTTCAACTTTTTGCTGGAATCGGTAACGATAACATTAAATGCTTCTATTCCTAGGTGGGAACTGTGTTAGGAAAAAAAATTGTTGAAAAATGTTTGTATTTAATCATGGGAATAACTGTTGAGAAAATTCTTTTGGTTTAAAATCCTTTAGATGATGAGAAATATTCATGTTTCTGGACATTGACTACATCATGTTTACATTTCGTTCTCCAAGAGGAAATAGGAATAGACAGTGTTGTAATGATTTTCATTTGGTTAAAACATCAGCTCTTTCATTACCTGTCATTTCAGCACGATTAAGAACCTGAATGAAATTTATGAAACAATTTCCTTAACGAGCTCTCTATTGAGGGTCTATATTTTCAATAACAAGTTTTTTCTAACTTTTGAAGAATTGTAATGATGATAAGGAGTCGCTACAAATTAGAAAAAAGACGGCTAAGAGAAGATTTATGAAAATGACGCAGAAACTTCACAACTAAATTTGCACAGAACAGTTCTGCTTGGATGACGGGTATTCATCAAGAATCCGAAACTATTTAAAGCCCTTTTGCATTCCATTCTTAAATATAATAAATGCAAATCTGGTTTTATAATTAATTTTCTTAATTCAGTGAAGCATAACATTAGGTTGCACATACTTAATTAAATATTCACCATCATTTTCTAAGTCATTTAACCATTTTTCGAGCAACTTTTTTTATTCCGTCTTGAAATAACTTTTTTGGTTTTTAAAGCAAAATACCCATTTCCAGAAATTTTAATCTAATGTTTATTACTAAAATTTTGCCATCAAGAAAATGCTGCAGAGATTAAGAGACCCATCTTAATTCATTCAGTTTCTGTACAATCATTTGTGCGGTGTGAGATCCGTAGGTTATTATTATTATTATTATTATTTTTGTAGAATTAAATAATGCATGTTCCTTCTATTGAATAATGCATGCTATTTAGTGAAAGCCTTCTTTAAATTCTCTTATTGTTGATAGCAGCTGACATATAGTTTGTTTATTCACAATAGTTCAAAATAAACCATTCCTTCCATATTCCACCAAATGCAAAGTAAAACCTTCTTTAGATGCAATCCTAGCTTTGTTGTGGGAATAGGCTTTTTTAGCTTAACCATTGTCTTTTTCGATAAACATTTGCATAAAGTATCCACTTTTCTTATTCAGTCACTATACGCTTTAAAAAAATATAAACATCATTTCTTGTGATTAGTGATGTGCAAACATTTACTTGTTGCTGACGGTTTGGAACTGTAAGCTTATGTGGAATCCAAATTTCTTTTCTATCGTTGTTCCACTACTGTTGTTAGCTTGCGCACAGTAGTGTCTACCATTTAATTCTCTACTTGTTATGAGATTCTGAGAATACTAGTGCTGTCAAATCACCATTATCAATCTGTATGGGCCAATTACATCTCTGTTTATCTTCAATACTGAAATTCTATTTTCGAAAGTTTTTAAACCAATGTTGAACTTAAACTTATAGACACTGGATACATGGACGTAATGTTTCGAGTTGCTTCTACAGAATTTCCATGGAGCCTAAATTCATAAAGCAGGATATAACAAATATGCAACATATAATAATCCATCACATCTCTGGAAAATAAAAATATAAAGTGAAATGGAGTGTAGAATAAAGGACATAATATTAAGTTGAAGATTATTAAAAAAAACATATCAAAATTGAATTCGGGCATTGATTTGTGAAATTTCGGAATTTGAATTCGGCAAAATTGATTTGTCTATCAAATTAAATTCGGGCATTTATATCGACTTGAACTTAGATAAGTTAAAATTAGTTAGGTGCTTTCCTAAGCAACGGGGGGTTTTAATCTGCTATTACTTTTCTTTCAGCCTAATACTTCATAGTATAATATGCCAGTACCAATACTTTAATTAGTATAATATGCCAGTATACTTGTTTATGGATATAGAGCACTTTGTGAAGAATGTGGCAAGAAATGATTATGACAATGATAATCTACGCAATATTGTTATTTTTTTAACTCGTCACAAAACATTGTATCTGGTTTTGCTTATTTTTTGAAGAGTTTTACTTTCAGTTCATGTATATCGGGATTTCTAACATTTTATTATTTTTCAAATATTTTCATTTCGATCAGTTCTTGAAAATATATATTTGAACATATTCTAGTGTTAATCAAATGTAAGTTTTCAACATTATGAATATTTATAAATCTCAAGATAATTTGGTTAACTGTTACGTTTACTGTGAGAGTAATATTTGCCTATTTAAGCGTTAGCTTATAACAGTCTAATTTCCAAATGATTAGAAATATTGGAATTTCGAGCCAATTAAAAATAAAAGCTTTTTGCGGTTCATTGAGGTAAGTCGCAACTAATTAAAATCTAGTTTTTCGATGCACTTTTTTTTTCAAATCATGAAAACTCTACTTTATCACAATATTTGAATATTTATTAAAGAGAATCTTCCTTTGAATAAAAAGGGAGGTTAAAGATAACTGTTTTTTTAAAAAAATAACTTCGTCTGTCATAGACAGACTGGATGGTTATGAATTCTGAACCATGCATGCATTTCTTACAACAATAATCAATTCACGACGTAAATTATACAAATAACATTAGAAATTATATATATTATTCTTGCAGCAACATACTTAAGTGTGATTGATACAGAAATCGCAATTTCATAAAACAATAACTATCTGAATACAGATGAGAAAATTAAAAATGAAATTAGATGAAAATGTTTTCTTTCTTACAAATTTCCAAGCATTAAATTGTTACCTTCCATCAAACAAAAAAAAAAAGAAATTTTTTTTTTTTGATGTCAGAAGTAATGTTTAGGTAAAAATCTAAGGAAGTATTTGTCATGCTATGCATTCAAAAATATATTATGATTTTTGTTCGGGTGTAATGGTGTTTTTTGTTTTAAATTTCATTTTATTCACTTAAGAGAAACAAGCAAACAAAAAAAAAAAAATAATGTTTTTTACAAGGAAAGATATTTGTCCAATTATTTTAGTATGTTTCATTTTGTTTAAAAGGGGAAACATTATTTTGTTTAAATAATAAAATTTATGTAAAAATTAATATTATGTTTGTTAACAATTTCTTCATGTGCATTCCTAAAAATATTAATTCTTTAAAATTTATGTATGAAAGATGAATTCTTTTTAAAAATGATGCTTTAATGAATTCTTTAAAATATATTTTTTAACTTTTTATACTTCATTTATGTTTGGTAAAATATGTCACAAATTATAATACTTAGAATAAATATTGTTTTCTTTTGAAAGAAAAGAAAACCCAATCGATATTTCGTTATGTATTACAGCTCAATGTTAACTAGCTGAATTTTATTACCATATAATGAATAAAAATATTTTTTTCCTATATGTTAAGTTGGACAAAAGTTTTACTTGTGTACTTTGATCTAAACTGTAAATTAGTATCTTTTATCTAGTTGTTTCTAATAATATTTACTTTTCCTTTTGGTTTTATTTCGAAATTACATATTTTTTTGTTCTTATCAACGTTTCTTAAGAGCATTGATCTATTAAAAATGAGATACAAATTAACATTTAAATTTACATATTTTTTAAAAACCGATAGTAACTAAAGATAGTTTTAAAAGAAGAAAGTTGTTTAACTATTTTTTTTAAATTTGTCTCTATTCTGCAGTGCTAAACATAAAATCATCATTTATAATCATATAAATTCCTGAAATTTTCTGTTTTTAAATATCTCAAAATCAAGAAAAATGATATACAATGTTGTGTATTTTGCGTTTCCAATCATAAAACTGATAGCCATTATAAAAATTATTTAATGAGTTTAGATTTATTCTGCATTTAGGAACAATTATTAATTTCTTTACATAGGTACTTAGTTATATGATTTATATGTCATTTTTATTAAAGTTCTGTGTTTCAACAGTTACAGTTGTCGTTCCATTTCAATGCCAACCACTCTTTTTCTATTTCATTAAATTTTCCTAGCGATCATTATCTTACAGTGATTGTCAAATAAACTTCTTAATCCATTGTGCGATTTTCTTAAGATGCTTCTCACAGTTGAGTGATAATCTTTTCCAAACCTGTTTATTCTAGGTCGCGTCGTTCTTTCCTTGTAACCTTATAACGGGCTAAAAGTGAATCTAGAATTATTTTATTTTCCCTTCTTTATTTACTGGTATTTTTAAGCAATTGTAACCAAGAATAATAATAATAAAAAGATTTAATAGATCAGTATATCAAAGATTAAAGAAAATTAATAAATATTTGGAAAAATGGAAAATTTTTAATAAATAGAATTTTTTTTAATTAAAAGTACAGTTTGGATACATTATTTTTGAATGTTTCATGAAGTTCTTCAGGTTTTCCTGTTCCAGTAAAGTTTTGCAATTGCTACTTTCAAATGGCGTAAATTTTGAATTGTTGTGCAAAGAATTATTGGTCATTGCACCTACTATCAGTTTTTAATAAGCAAATTTCAAAAATATGAAATTTCTATAAGATTTCATTCTTTTAAAATGGGATTTGTTTTAAAGAATTATTTTATTTAAATCATTTTTTAATTCCTACATCATAAGTACTAAACAATATTTCCATTAAGAAAATATATTCAGTTTCAGTTAAGTAATTTAAAAAGTTGTCATTTTATTGTATACGTATTTACTTGGTAAAAATATTATTTTTAAACATCATTTTATTCTTTATAATAATTAATATTAATTCTATCAAAGTTATTTCGATTGCTTTCAATTTGTTATTGAATTTTCTGTAGAAATCTCAGATTGTTATTTTTAATAAAACATCCAATTTCTTTAAACTTCGGGCACGAATTTTAATATCGTGTGAAATATATTTGAAATTCCTTTAATTAAAAGGAATTTAATTAGTAAAATATAAATTGGTGAAATTTGAATTCAGATATAAATCAGTTAATGTGTTTAGTTCAATTAATTTGCGAAATTGGCTTCATGTGTAGATACAGATATGATTGTGCTTAGCAAAACCTACTAAAAAATAAATAAATAAATAAATAAAAAAAAATAAATAAAAAACCCAGAATTTAAAAAGTTTTTCATACGTTCAATCTGGATTGCGCAAAATTTAATATTATATATATATATATATATATATATATAAAAATAAAAATTGTTGTTAAATATAAAAATTGTTCAGTATATATATATACTGAACAATTTTTTTGAGAGGTTTAAATGTGTGGCAGGCACTTCAGAGTTTCTATTTGCAATGGTCTTGCTACACAATTTGTACGTAGCGAATACCGATAGTGGCTTTGGTTGTGCAAAATGGTCGTGTTTCTAGTTCACTCCGTGTCAATTCTTTTTTTTGGTTTTTGTGTTCTTTATATATATATATATATATTTGGATATTAAATACATAAGAATAACTCGTTAATTTTAAGCAAAAATGTTATTTTCGGATATGATTTTTATTTAAATATGCGAATTTACATATCAATTGATAAGCAAGAAAAGTGAAATGTCATTGGTTTGTGAAATGTTTTTATATAAAACCCAAAATAAGGATTTTTAAATTTTGATATTAAGTCAACTATTATATATTGATTATCAATAATGAATATTGTATGGATAATTGACATACTTTCATAGGCGATCTATGTTGATATAGTATAAGGTATTATCACATTGAATGTTTGTATTAAAATTTTAGTTAAGAAATATATGTAGCTGAATATTTCCTCACTGAAATAAATTTTGCTTGTTTCTCCTTAAAGAAATTTCTAGCATTATCAAATATGATGTAGCTTAAAAATAATTCTTTAGTATATTGTCAAACACAAAACTTTAATTAAAGGAAAATATATAAAGATTGCAATAAATGTAAGGATTACTGTAACAGTTACAAATGCGAGAAGTGTAAGGTGAAAACTTTGGATAAAGTATACTTAAACTCCTATTAAAAATTAAAGATTGTTATTATGCACACTATTTCATCCGTTTTTTAAAAATTATGTAATTATATAAAATAATTAAAATTGAGCTAAACTGATGATTTCATCCAGATCGAATAGATCTACTCAAGAAAATGAATAATGTAAATAATAAATTAATTTTCCATAAAAATGTTGTCTATTAAGGATTTTATACTTTTTAATTTGTGTACACTTATAATTAATTAAGCAATAAATTAACAATATTTTCTGTATTGTGCCATAAATATTATTGCAACTTATTATTTAACTAGGCTAGCGATGGCGAACCGTTTAGAGGAGTGGGTCAAATTTTGTTCTTTATTTTTTTAGTATTAACCCGTGACTCTTTAAGCCAGCATCGTCACTTGGAAACGGAGGGAGGGGAAGGACGTGGGAAAAAGGGTATCAGTAATTTGGAAACACAGAAAATTTGTTAACAAAACTGTTGCCCCCCCTTTTTTTTTGACTCAATTAAAATTATCTAAAAAAAGTTTATTCTTCCTCATTGTTTAACAGCTCAAAATAAAGGTCGACATCAAAATATTTATATAAATGGTATTATACCGTGAATTACCGCATCAGATAACATATCCGGTCACCTGACCATGTCCAGTGACAGTGACCATATTACTATGTCCAATGACATCTCTGCACTGAGAATTTGAATGAACAAGGAATGGATATCCAAACTTGCCGGCGCGAACATTAGTTACAAATATATGTAGGTATAATAAAGTTTATACTCGTAAAAGTATATTTAGTGTGAAATTTGTTTTTGCTTATTTTCATATAGTTTCTTAATATTAAGTTCATATTCCGTATTCATTAGTTTAATGCATTTCGCAGTCAATTCGTTTCCAAGCCTATTTCTGTTAGTAAATTTTACTGGAGGAAAATAATTTTTCACACGAATGTGTAGACTCAAATATCCTTAAGAAGCATTAACAAGTTTCTTCATCGTTATGAATTTGTTGGTAAGAAATCTCATACGTTTAATATAACATTTTCAATTTTTAGTGTGGAATCATCATTATCTGCACTACTTTCAGAACATTTTCCTTTTATTTCGGAAATAAATTTTCAAATTCATTTTTTCACACTATGCTGCTTTCAAATTCAACGAATTCCATTTCTAAATTATGGATACCTAGTCAGATCAAATCGGTTAACCCCATTATTTCGAATTCCTTTTTGTATGAATGTAAAATGAAGTAAAATGTATTTTCCAAACTTTTCAAGTTGATAAAATATCTCCTGAAAAACTTGCTTAATTTCTCGTATAATGATTAAATATTTTTTAATTGCATTTTCTTGAATGTCAAGTGTATTTTCCAAAATTATTCTGTTTTTAAATATTTTTGTAATTGATGAAAATATTTCATGATTTTAGTTTCCAAATCTTTAGTGAAGTTTCGTCATAAATATTTTAATATTTTAAAATATCATTAATAGAATTTGTTCATTTCCATGAAGTTTTTATTCAGTTCATTGAAATGCTAAGTGATGACACAAAAAGAACATTAAATTTTTTAACCAATCTATATTTGAAAATACATCCTAACTATAATTGTTTTCATTCAAAAAGAGCGTTATTTATTATAATAAATTGACGATTAAGAGCTTGACTGCAACTGAGCTATTGAACATTGTTGTATGCCGACATCCTCTAATAATTGTACACGATCGCATTTATTAAGACCTCTTGCGTTTATAAAGTTGATGATTTTATTGTAATTGAGATTACATTAGAAAATGTTTTTAAACCTTGCTTCTCACAGTATTATACAATGAAGAGCTTGCGAGGTTTTTAAGCGTTTTTAGAACTGCTAGAGCTTGCTGGTGTATTATACAATGAAATTCAATGAGATAATGTAAGATATAGAATAAAACCAATATGCCCCCTCCCTCCTATATCTGCCATCTATTACTGCAGAAACTATTTCCTGTAGAACAATATCCATTCTTTTAAATGCATTACCAAATTCTTAAAAAATATTAAGGCAGGTACAATTCCCTTTCAACACTATTAGTTTCATTAGCTTTACTTTCATTATATTGTCAGTTTTATATTGAGCAAAAATTATAAGTTGTGCATAAACATTTACATGATTACTGTCATCTAAAGCAATTGAATATATTTCTGCATATTTTAAGTCGTTATGTATTTGCAAAGAAATATTTCTGTCTAATTCTATTACTCGATCTTTAATTCTATTGAGACTTCAATATTTTTCTTTAATATTTGCACTACAGCATTACATTCTAAAAACTCTTGTTTTACAAACTCTCCTCCTGAAAGAGATTTCTCATTGCGAGCAATGCAGTTGTAAAGCTATTTTTGAATCAAAAATGCTTTCGAAACACTTTTTTTTTTTTGTGAAAAATATTTTCTCCTTTCTTTGTCTGTTGATGAGCTGAGATTTGGATGCAAAGTTTCAAAATGTCTTTTTACATTATAGTATTAATATAAAGTGTTTTATTTTTTCGATGTTCATATTACACACACAGTCGTTTTATTATTTTCAATTATTCCATATTTATCAAACCATTTTTATTAAGACATCGTACAATGCAAAAATTAATGGTATGGAATCTGTATTTTAAACTTTCGTTTTTTAATTGCTATATATTATTTGTTTTCCAACGAGGAGTGTCTCCCGTTTTTCTGGGCTACATTTGAAGATAAAAAAAAAGGATAATTTAAAAAAAAGGAAATTTTATGAGTTTGGTTGTTTATAAAGTATACCTTGATAATATATTCTAACCATAGTTGGTGAGCAAAAAGTTAAGATTATAAAACTAAGATACCATAATGAAAAAATAGGCGAAATTACCATATCATAATAATCTTGAATTTCTTTTGGTGAAAATTTATTTATTTTCTTTATGGTTAATGGTTTTATTTACTGAAAAAGAAAACAGAAAAATGAGAAATAGAAATTAAACAAGATATTTAAATGCAATGAAACCTTCATTATTTTTAAATATATTTTTATTTAATTAGAATGTAAGGAAATAACTAAAACCTATATAACTTTATACAATATGCTACTCACAAATAAGTAAAATTGTTATAGCATAATATAATTCTGATTTCTTTTCCGGAAAAAGTCTATTTAAATCATTGAACGGATCAAGAAGTTTTAATGAATGAAATAATAAGTATCTTAGAAATAAAAATAGAAAATATGCATTGGTATAAGATTGCTACAATGCAGAATCACACATTTCCGTAATATTTTAAGGAAATATTTTTTGCGGTTTCAAGTGCATTCATAGTAGGACTGGTTCTCATTTGACCCTCGAGCATCAGATATGACAGACCCGCTTTAAACAACGAACAGCACATTCTCAAGAACAGAAAATTGTAAGCACATCAAATTCTTTTCACAGTTAACAATAAATTTCTCGTATTTAATTTATTTTTATAAAATGAAGCTAACCAATACACTAATATTCTTTAAATTCAAATAGTATAAATACAAAGGTACTACTTAGTATTCAAATGTGATATATCCGTGATATGCAAATGATTTTAATAAGTGAAAGTTGCAACTTACTCAACGTGCTTTCCTCAGACGGTGATACTTTATTAATGAATTATTTTTTGCCACAAAGGATTCCTGCGAGGCAAATATCAGGCTGATTGGAAATTTGCTTCCTCAAGTGCACGTGAACTCTTCCTTACAAGACTTCACACTACCAAGCCTTTCTCTGAGGCATATTTATTTATTTATTGGTCACTTTTTTTCAACGCTGCCATTTTGCAGCCGGCCTACTCTCACTGCAAATTTCTATTCATTTAATCGCTTACGGACAGCTTTTTGCTGTTCCTGTTTTTTGCTCTACTTTTGATTATAATCGTATCGATGTCGTTTCTATTAAAAGACACACCTATCGATCTTCAGCATAGATGATAATTTAAGAAAAAGAATAATAAAAATGATTAATTTGCCCTGAGATCCGTTTTCGGAAATATGCTCTTGAAACAGGAAGTCACTATATAAGTGAATGGACGGGTAGATCATCGAGTGTTTTCAGTGACTTTCACGGATAACACATGGCTTTACCGGTAAGTCTTGCCATCCCAGTATAATAAGGGATTAGTGATAGTTTTAATATTTTCTTAAATATAATTGAACTAATTGCTCCGTAAAATGTAGTTATTTATCTAAAAGCTTTTTAAGTTTTTTAATCTATATTTTTGAATTTAAAAGATTGAATATATCTTTCTTTTAAAAAAATGGAATAATGTAATGATATCATTAATTATTATTAATTGAATTTATTGACTCTAATGAATACACTCTGAATTATACACTATAATCTAAACTAACTCAGTTATTATTCATTCAGTTGTTAAAAATTTAGTTCCTTAAAATTCAAGAATGTAAATATCTTTTAAATTTGATCCCACCTTAAAAACACTTTTGAGATAAAATGCTTTTTTTCTCTTAAATTACTCAAAATTAGTCGTACTAAAAATTGTCATTGAAATGATCTGGATTAAATGCAATTACTTATCATTTATTAAATGTTCTTCCGTATGGTAAATTTTCTTCTCAAATTTTCTTTTTCTCTTCTTCTGAATAGTTTTGTTTTCACATTCATGTATGAAAGAACTTTATCATGCATTTTTCGTTATTATTCTACACAAATGATGTTTTTTGTGGATCCTTACTATTTTTTAATGTCAAATTTTTGTACTGAAACACCTTCATCAAAATCTGATATTTCAAAAACTGTTTAATAGGAAAATATTATAAGGAAATAGTGGGAATATTTTCTGTTTTTTTTTTTTTCTTCTATATTTTTCTTCTTATCTTTTTCAGATATAATACAATATTTTAAAAACATCGAGCATGTTTCTGCTATTAAGTTCTTATTTTAAAGATAACCAGTAATATTGTTTATTTAAGAATTTAGAAAACAAAATGAATCATATGAATATTTTGCTGTTTTAATTTTAAAAAATATCTGAACTAAATTTTGTTAATGTTTATTTTAATAATGCTGAATAAGATGGGTCATTCTGTTAAGTAGCTGTTTTATAATATGTGACAAAATAAAAGTGAGAACTATTTCTTATGATCCTACATACAGCTCCTATTGAAGCATAACGATAATACATCACTCAAAATTGTATACATTGACTTAAAAATGAATTCCTTGTTGAGTTAAAATTGAGAGTTGTGAGAAAAAAAAAAACTTAAAATAGAAAAATGCAGTTTTATTTTTTAAAAGATCACAGTTGATGCGAGGAATAATTGGGCTCACTTGTGAATTTCTGAATAGTTAATAATTACAAACATGGTCGTGCTTTCTTTCATTTATCTCAATTATATTTTGGCATTTCCTGATCGTTTGTATATCAACAATTAGTTTGTATTTTTGGTCTTAGAGTCTTTCATTCATTCTTTACAATAAACTAAGAGGAAGTTTACCATTCATATCTCTTTTCTCTTCTATTTCTCTATGTAATATGTACAAGAATAAACATCAAGTACCTTTGAGGAATGTGACGTTTGAAAGGGAATGATATCTGAAAAAGTTTTTGAGCATAAATGATTCACCAAAAGTATTTTTTATAACTTGAAATAAATTTTTTAACTATAAAAGTATAATTTAACTTAAATGCATTAGATAAAACTTTTAAAAATGAATTGCTTTATGCTTTCTGATTTAGAAAATTGAAATTAAGAATGAGATAAATTGTTTGCAATGAAATTCAGATATATTCATTCTAGTTATTTGTAAGAAATATTTTCTATTTTTTAATATTATAGCTAAATAAATAATAATAATTGCAAGTTGCAATGTAAACTGCATAAATTCATTCAATTTTTAATTCTTGTATCCCTTGAAAACAAAGGCTGTTGGAGAAGTATCAAATTTCCAACAGTGAGACTGTATATGATTTGTGTTCAAATTTTTTTACTTAGGACAATCAATAATTAAATTTCAGGGAAAAAAAAAGCCTTTATTATTAAGTATTATTTGTACAGATGTACGTGATATGCGATCAATTTTCGATCGTTATCAAGTCCATCGTCCAAGTTCTATTGTACTTATTTTGTCGTTTTTTTTTTTTGCATAAATGGCATATATGTAGAAAATAATATTTTTGCTCTTATAATGACTTTTTCTTAATGATAGGTAGAGTTGCCCCGGAAATTTTTGGTACACCTTCACATTTTAATTTATTTTTTGTTTCTATTTTGCTGTTTCCATTTAAGTTAAATGTTTTGACAAAGAACTTTTCCACATGCAACTAAATGTATTCTCTTTTAATTATACCTAAAATTTGAGCTCTTTTAAAAGAAGCATCTTAAATTTACTCTTAAGTAATACGTTTTCATATATATCTTTTTAAATCAAAATTAACCAGAATATTAACATATCGCCTAAATAAAAATATTCAATTGTTCAAAAATTGATCAAAAATATTCAAAATATTCAATTCAATAAGATATTCAATTTCCAAAAAAGTCGAAATAATTTAATGTTGACATGCTTTTTTATAATTGACTAATTCTTTTTGTAAGTTTTGTGACACACTCCGCCCCAAAATGAATTAAAAAATTAAATTTATCAAGTTTCCAATTACACACTTCTCAGAATTAAAAAAGACTAATGTAGCTTTCAGTGTAAAAAAATCTTGATGAAAAACTCATTCTGAATAGAAATGTTACAAATGTATAAAAATATTTAAAGGTGCCCCAATACTTATGATGCGAGGGAATGAAAGAAATGTAAGTCTTCCAAGGAAATTAAAATTCATAATATTTCGTTACTTCATATATTTATTATTCTAAATGATTGCTGTTAATTGAATTTTGAATTCTAAAATTTTATCCCGATTTTATTTTAATTCTTGTTGTAGCTTCTAAATTATGTATGAAATATTTTTGTACCTATGTACTATGTAAGTATTGTTTTTTGCTCTTAAACTCATTAATCAATAACACCACTTCAAAGTTGTTCCATAGGACACGGTAGGTGTGGAAAGGGTGAGTAATGTCTTATGGCAAAGGTTTTAGAGAAAATTGTCATATTTGAAGATCGTTTTACAGAAAATCCCCTACAATTCCAACAAGACAGTCTGACTGGCGATGTGAAACAATCTGTTTAGATTTTCGCAAAGTTGCCTCGTTTATCAGAACTGTGACTGTAATGGCCGTCCCAGCGTGAATTGAAATCTCATCATCTTTCTAGATAATTAATGTATTCTACTATTTGGTTATCAGTGGTGCCTCTGTGAAAATAGGGTTTTACATTTAAATAATATTTTTTGCAACATTAAATTACTTATATATTTATTCTAATTTTCAGTTATTTTGAGTGCATATGAATTATTATTTTTTGCTTGTCCGACGCAGAATCTCTGAAATAAAGCATTGACAAAAAGTATTAATTGCTGAAGTTTGAAAAAAAAAAAACATCGCAATGAATTGCTACAAAATGTATAAGAACTTTAAATTATTTTGTTATTTTAAGAAAGATAATTTATTTTTGTTATTTCAAGAAAATCTCTTTGTACAGAATGCAATAAATAAAACAAACACCAATGTATTATTTTAAATCTATATATCTTACAAATATCAAAATTATTTACTTGCATAGATTTTAAGTGCTAATGAATAAGTGACTAATAGACTAGTTTTTCTTACTACATGTAGGAAGATCGCCTTTATAGTACTTTAATGTATATTTAAAAAAGAGCCACGACTTTAATACAATTCATTATACAATTTTTCTGTTATAAAATAAAAATATTGGATAAAAATGATTTTATTCATGTATATTATAACCTAATTCTGAAGTCATATGAATCAAATGCTTCAGGTATTCTGAAAATTGTACACTTGCAGTGATTTGGAGTAAGTTTAAATAATGATAAAAAATTATAATTTTTTTTACTCTGTAAAATTTTCTAAATATAAATTTTGTACATTAAATCTGAAATTATGACATTTCTGAAATATATGAGCAAATAAGTATTTATTTTATCAAAATTTATTTTCCATAGGTTGCATTTGTGCTTTTGTTCCTGCCATATTCAGCAGTTGAAGGAACATTCAGCCAACAGATTTCTGGAATAAATTTCTCTCCTTTTGGATCAGTCTTAAATAATGGTTGGATTGGAATTAAAAGATATCCCATTCAAAATCATGATTCTGTAAAGTCGAAATCTGAATACAGCTATGCTCTGTATCCTTTAGGAAAACATCAGTTTTTAAGAATACCCGTTAAAGGAGGTCTTAAAGTTGTACCAGCTCCTAAGAACTTAGAGTTACAGAAAGGAAAACAGCTGTTCTTGAAACATGTTCCTTTAATCACAACTCTACCACTCAATGATTACAGTAAGTTACATATTAGTGATCACAAGCATTTTCTGAAGGAAAGGCCTTTAATATCAATACCTGAAACAGGAAAGTCCATTTCATTAATCAATGGGCTTCATTTAAAAACTTCTCATATTCCATCTCACACTGCTTATTCAGATGAAATATCACATGTTGAAATTGATAAGCCTTTAAGTATTGTTAAAAGTACCTATGAGACTCATGGCTTTAAAACAGCTCAGCCAATTATAAATTTAAATGGTAAACGTTTTAGTTCTTTACTTTCCCTCCATCATAAATATCCTAGCTTACCTATTTTGTCGCATCATAAAGTATCACATATTAAAGATTTGGTTGCGGGACACGATTTAATTGACAGTCATAATTCTGAGATTGGACATGGATTTTTGCATGATCATCATCCTGTCATCGATCACGATTTAACGCTTAGCCACCATTCTGATATTGAACATCACCATTCTGATTTTACACATGGTCATCATTCTGGTATTAAACATGATTTTGCACATGATCACCATTCTGATACCGAACATCACCATTCTGACTTTACACATGGTCACCATTCTGATACCGAACATCACCATTCTGACTTTACACATGGTCACCATTCTGATACCGAACATCATCATTCTGACTTTACACATGGTCATCATTCTGGTATTAAACATGATTTCACACATGGTCACCATTCTGGTATTAAACATGATTTAACTCACAGTCACCATTCTACTATTGGAGATGATTTAACTCACAGTCATCATTCTACTATTGGACATGATTCATACAGTCACCATTCTACTATTGGACATGATTCACACAGTCATCATTCTGATATTGAACATGCTTTAATTAAAGATCATCATTCTAACATTGAACATGTTTTACCACACAGTCATCATTCTAAAATCGAACACGTTTTACCACATAGTCATCATTCTAAAATTGAACACGGTTTACCGCATAGTCATCATTCCAGCATTGAAGACGTTTTACCACACAGTCATTATTCAAGCATTGAAGACGTTTTACCACACAGTCATCATTCTAACATTGAACACGTTTCACCACACAGTCATCATTCTCCAATAGCTCACGATTTATCTCACATTCATCACTCTAAATCTATAACTCATACCCACCATGATGGAACTGAGGATGATTTAGGGCATAGCCATCACTCTGATATTGGACATGAAACTCACAGTCAACATGATGACACTGAAGATGATATAGGACATAGTCATCATTCTGATATAAGACCCTTAACTCATAGTCATCATGATGAAGCTGAAGATGATGTAGGACATATTCATCATTCTCATATTGAACATAATTTACCACACATTCATGAACATGGGGAAATTGAACATGATTACCATCATGTTCATAAACCATCTCATATTGAGGAAGATCATGATGAAGGTAGCAAGGAAGAAGAAGAAGAAGTGATAGAACACATCAATATTGATGAAGAGTCTTATGAAGATGATTTGAAAGAAGATAATGCGAAAGAAGATCACGGTTCCGATCCAAAAGAAGAATTATCGAAACACAAAAGAAAGCACATAAACCCTCAAAGGGCAGAAAACCAAAAATTCATAAAGACCCATCCCTTGAAGAAACCGACAAAGAATCTATAAAGGGTATTCCTATTCCCGCAACATAGAAAAATATCGTCATGTAATTAAATATAAAACAAGAGAGGAAAAAATTGACCACGAACCTCCTCATCATATCGAAAATATTAAACTATGGCATCGTGGATACTCTCAAAAGAAGCCAGATTCAGATAAAGTTCCTTTACAAAAAGACATCTATAAACGATTTCAAGGAGGGCAGCACAGAAGCAAAGTTCATGACAGTAAAGATTTCAGAAAGTTACACGATAGGTATAATGCGCATTATCCCACTCCAGTTGTAAAATCTTATCCAAGCCATTTCCATATTCCAAAAATTCCAAAGCCTTTTAACACTGTTAAATATTCAGGTGGAAGACATCCAGTTAGGCCTGTTACTGAATTTGTGGAGCAGACATACTATAGTTCTCCCCAACATTCAGAGGAAACTGAAGATATTTCAATTGAAGAAGGCAAATCTCATGAAGAACAACCGAAAATTGAGCAACAAGAGCAGTTGCATGAAGATGACTACAAAACAATTCCCAAAATCCCCATTAAATCAAATTCTCACAGAAATCATGACAGTCATTCTCATACTGAAACTCCCAAACCTAAATATGATCAATACGAATATAAATCATACTTGCCCAAAGGGAGAAACCAAAATATACAGAAATTATGAGAAACCTCGTACCAGCAGTTACGAAATTGAAATATTACATTCAGAAAGCAGCGATTTTGCAAAAGATGTTCCCGCTGAAAAATATGTCGACGCTTCGGATAGTGAAGGAGAGCTAGACCCATATGGAACTGAAGAAAATGGTAGTGAACATGATGGATTCGACTACGAAGAGAGTCAATTGTTCTCAACTACGGAGAGAGTGACAGAAAAGGAGCATCAAGACAAAGAGAAAAGTAATTTGAATAGAAAGAATGACGAACCTCTAGGTAAATATATATTGGCTACTTATTGTTTTATGAAAATATTATTCGTTGTTAATCAAGGAAAGTTCTAAGTGTTATTATTCATAATTCTTAAGCTAAAAATTATGATGAATTATTCGAAAACAAGTGCTTAATTAAAGAACTTTGAACAAATTCATTCCAACTATCAAAAGGAAACAGCTTTAAATTGATTATTTAACAATATTTGTAAATTTTCATTAGAAGAAATACAAATCTGTACGTGATTAAAAGTAAAATGCATTTTGGTGAAATGTAACATAATTATATTCTATAATACTCATAATATTTTTTTTACGTAGAATTTACTTGATCACAGTAAATTACCATGCTCAGAGAAATAGGAAAATTACTGGTATCTATTGAAAGAGATTAATCCAACATTCTATTAAATAAAGAATAATGAAATAAACAAACGCTTTGACTATTATACTAATTTTATAAATAATTGTATTCACAATATTTAAAATATGACATAAGATAAAAAAATAATGGTTACTAATCTAAGAATGTATTCACTAAATATTGGAACTCAGCTCAAAAATTTAAATTGTACTCTTACTATGCAAACCTATATACTAAATTCATAAGGACAGACCTTTATTTTTAATATTTATTCTAGCATATATATATCTATATCAATGGTACAATATGATTATATTTTACTGTTATCTAGTTGAAGATCACACATTAAAAATGTATAAAGTTGTTGTTAATTTATTCATAGCCTTTTCTTTTATAAGAAATATTTTTAATGACTTAAAAATTAAAAATATTTATTATAATGTTCTCAATTAAATTAAAGTTCAATTTTGTTTTCTAAAATATTTCTTTTAATAGTGTAAATAAAGAAATTGATAAAAATTTCAATACATTTACTTCAGTCTACAAGTGCATCTTTTGAAAATAATTTTTTTTCAGTATTGCACTTGTTCTGAGTTAATAATATATTTATGGTATAAAAATTAAAAACTATTTCGAAATAATTCATATTCCAGATCAAAAATGCTTTTTTTAAATTTAGTTTTTTTGAAATGATATTGACATTTTTATTAAATTTCCGGTTGCGCAATACGTAAGTATAATGTTTATGAAGTACTTAAAAACAACAAATTCTTTCTCAGGATATGTTTTTTAGACAAATTATTAATTACAAAGTTGTATAATCGCATTTTGGTTATATATTTTCAAATTAGAGTCACACAATTCTTCAAATAGAATAATATTTATTGTCAATCACAAGTCATAAAAATAATATATATTTAGGCACAAAATTTTGAAACCAGTAAATCAGCATAAATGATAAAAAATTTGAAGATATCTGTAATTATTGAAATTAATGAATGTATTTAGGATTTAAATATGTAAAGAAATATTAAAACAATTAAACTAGATAAAATTGGACTTATATCATAATGGAAATTAGATTAATAATATTTTATTTTACTTTCATAAGTATATGAATTAAGGCATGTAAAATAAGACAAAACAGTGCTAAACACTCCCCTTTTCCACAGCAAGGCTGTCCCCTTTAAACTTTTGCATGGTTAAATATCATAGCAACTTTAAGGTTTCTTCAATTTTTATATTATTTATATATAAATATAATTTTTTTAATAAATTAAAGCATTCAGATTATTATTATTATGTGCAATTAATCAATTGATTTCGTGCTGCAAAAAATAATTAAACGTTTTAATGCCATCAGTGAAACGAATGCCTGTTTTTTAAGTATTGCTTTTTCATTTAATGAATTTCCTCTTGCTTATTAAGATGATTTCTATTTTCATAAGTAGAATAAAAGAAAATAAAAGAAATCTACTCTATGAACAGCGATCCACAGATAAATTGATGTTATTTTTTTATGTTAATCAAGGCTTTTAATATTTTTAATCACAATTAGATTAATTTTGACGCTTTTAATAATATACGTTTGTACTCCTCAAAATGACTTTGTTAGTTTTAATTTACTTAAAACTAATTTTTATTTGTAAGAAGTACGTTGTGCCTTTTCCTTTCGTCCATTCTCACTCCCATTTTGAGAATCACGCCCGGCAGTTTGAGAACCACTGATATAAAGGATCACACTTGTTTGAAATAGAAAGAGATAAAGAAAGAGAGTTACAAACTCATATTTATAATAATTGTAATCCCTTAAAAATGTATATTAAAAGCACATACAAACTTTTTTCTTTTACCATTTTTGTAAAAAAATAGTTTCTTTTTTAAATTTGAGAAATGTTTAATCTTTCACCTGGTAATATTTCAACATGGTAGGATTTGGAACGTAAAGCAATTACCATATTGTTTTATTTTCACTTATGAGTCAATTTCCTTTCAATAAAAACCGGAAAACAACACTGTGTTTAATTTGCACTCATTGAAATGCTGAAAAACACAACAATATTAAAACACCATGTATTGTATATTTTTTACACAGATGAAAGAGCATTATAGGATTGTGTTTGAAATATTTTAAAATTTGCAAACACATAATCGAAAAATAAATCCAAATATTTTTGTCTAAAATGATTGATTTCAATATAAATTTTGACTCTATGTTCTGTACTCTAAAAAGACTACAACTAAATTGCTTGGAATTTTTATTTTATGAAATCGTTAATTTATTGAAAACAATGCAAAGATTAGTCAGATCCGATAATGGATAACAAGGATATTGTAGTAATTTATTTTTTATTTCATTTAAAAACAAAATGACTAGTGTTTACTATTTAAAGATTATTATTTGGAACATACATTTCATAATAAATATTCTTAAAGCTGCTTAGTTATCTTTACAGTCCTTTGATGTGAATTCATAATTATTTAATTGCACTGTTCGAATGAAAGTTTTAAATGCATTTGTTACGTTGAAATTGTATATAATACGACGAATAAACCAATTATATAAATTTATTTTACTAATGTTTTAAAAACTGTTCTTTTTATTGGGTGAATTGTAAGAAGTTTATTTATTTTTTTTTTTAGGAATATAAAGGTAACCTTGGAAAGGATTTTAATATGAAAGTCAGTAATCTACTTCTTCTCGGGAGTAATCCTGCTGTTCAAAATGTACAAATTTTATTTCAGAAAATAGCTTTTGGACTTTTTTTCACATTATATTTGAACACAGCTTGTCAAAAATTTTGCAGAAGTCAGGACTTACACTGTTAGTTTCATTGCAAACTCAATTACTTTTTATACTTCATTTGAGTGTAACGACTGATCTAAAAATTATGCATAATATGGATGATTTTTTACATTTTAAATTTTTTTCTGTTTTAAAATTTTAAGGACATCATTTTTTATTTGTGATAAAATGTTAAAGTGACATAAATGTTACAGATATCTTAATTAATTTAAGATATCTGTAACGAATAAGAAAAGATAGATCTAAAAATAGAGGACAATCCAATGCGGGTTACGAAGATAAGCTGCACTGTCTTGCATTGTTATATTTTTATTCTTTTCTCTGTAAGCCTTCATTATTTAACAGTTCTGAGTTACATAATTTGTATAGGCAAAGAAATGTGAATTCAATTAAAAGCAATATTTAAAAATTTGTATATAAGATAAAATTTTTTATAAATACAAGAAGTTAAGCAATAATCAGCAAAAGTGTATTTATTGTTTAATTTTTTATATTTTAAAAGATTTATTTCAAGGTGACGACAATTTATCATTTGTGTATTATGCACCTGTATTACTTATATTACTTGAAAATATTCTTTTTATTTCGCTTGTATATGTTATTCAAGTATTTAACCCCGTTAGCAGTCTATCTCTTTTACTAACAGACTAATATCAGAGGATTTCAAATCTTAAATAAAATGTCTCAGCTTTATTTGAAATAAAAAAGTATAGGTATGCTTTCATAGTTCTATTAGCTTACAGTTCTATATTTTTACTAGAATAATTACAATATTTCATTTGTAATAATAATAATTCTTTCCTAACTATTGCATAAATAATTGCTGTCATAAAATAAATTTCAAATATGATTTATAAAAAGTTACTTTACAAACACATTTAAATATTCCTAGTTTGAGAGGAATTAATTCCTCGCCAAATTGTGTAGAATTCCAGGAAAATCTGGTATTAAAATATTAAGGAAATATTTTATAAAATATAATAAATTCAATAAATATTTGATAAACTGTTAAAAATTTTAATGGTAGGAGATAGAAAATGAGAAGAATTTAAATAGAAAGTTGTTGTTGAAAATGACGAAATGAAGAATACAGAATGTGCTTGTATTCTGAGATTAGTGCAATATAAATATTGATGTACAGAATCGATATGATGTATATAAAAATTTTGATATTTGTGATTCAGAATGAGAATGTAAATATATGAATATCAAAAAATGTGATTTTTCCAAAGAGAGAAAAGTGTTATATATTTTTTGTTTAAATTTATAATTAATACTAATATTAAAATCTATGGAAATTATTATAATTATGAACATTTTAATTTTGATTTAAACCGAAACTGTGTGATTTAAAAATATTTTATTCTCTCTTTTTCTTTTTTTTTTTTTCATTTATATATTTATGTATATATATGTATATAACAAATCTGCATAGTCTATTTTGTAATTTTAAAAGAGGTATGTTTTATTTGCTTAAAAGCAATATTATTTGGGGTGATTTAATTCATTTCATTGTACATAATTTCTCTAAATATTTGTTGTGTATGTGTCAAAAAGATTCATTAAATATTGTTATTTTTATTTTGGGTATTTTATTTCTTTCAGGAACAATATAAAACATCTGCATCAAACATATTTACAAACTGATATGATTCTGTATATTTTGTCAGTTGCTTTTTAATTTCAATTCAGCAGAATTATATTACAAAAATATACTAATTCAGTATAAGAAATAAAAATATTCTTAATGCAATACATGCAGTTCTCTCTAAAGTAAATACTTACATAATAACTTTAGAAAATTATTAAAGTTATTTTTGTTAGAGTTATTAAAGTTTTAAAAGTTTTTTTTGTTAAAGTTATTAAATTTTTTAAAGTTATTTTTAAGAATTATTTAATATTTTATTGATGCTTTCAAAAATAACTTTACTGAAGTTATTTCTGAAAACATCGAAGACAGTTTCTACGAAATATAATATTTGGTTCTTTTTTTAGATAATTTACTAAATATTACGATGTTATAAACATTAAAAAATTATACAGAATGCAAGCTCTGGTTTAATTTTAACTGATAAAACATAACTATGTAAAAGGAATTCATGTCAGTACATGTAATTACCATGTTTAATAGCTAATTATATAAATACATGTTTCATTGCAAGAAAATAACTTAAATACATTTTAAAAGAAAATAAAAAATATTATCAACAGAAATATAAGTTTTTTAATCAGGTTCTTTAATATTTTAATTTTGATCTGAAATTATTTTTATATATTTGAAATATATGATTTATCTAATTATTATGATTAAATTTGCATTTTATTTGTATTTTTTTTATTATATGTAATGTTCTGATGATAAATTTATGTAGATACTTCAACAGACAATTATAATTACTGTCAATATACTGTAGATTTTATATAAATACCCTAGCATGAGAATAAAATAATTTGTTAATTAATAATTATAACAAGTAAATGAAGAAAACATTTCTGTAACATATAATAATATTTTATAAAGGGAAACAGAAAATAATTTCACTTAAATAAAAAATAAACAAACTACAACTTTTAACACATGAATTGTTTATTGAAGAAGTACTTTTGCAAATACAATGAAAAACTATAATGAGACAGAAGAATGACAAACATGGAATATAATAATGAAAGTTACAAAGCTATAATGTAGCTTTTATTTAGTATTTTGTTTACTATAAAAAAATTTCTGTAAAAGAATATTTTCAAAATATAGAAGAAGTAATACTTAAAATATAAGAAGCAAACTCATAAGATAGCATTAACGTTGAAGACATGAAACCTCCTATCTTATTCTTTTCACTTATAGAGGACTTAATACAATTTTAGCTATCCAAATCACTTAGAACCAGACTATTGTTTGAAGACTATGACACAGACTACATATGCATTAATACATGTGGATGAATGGATATTAATATAAAATACAAAAATCCCTTGAATATAAAAAAGTAATTTTTGCAAAAATATAAATGGAATGGAGATTATTTTTAATAAAAGTATACTGGTTGAGATTTTATAGAATTCTGGGAGCCTGAGAAAAAAAATGTAGAATAAAGTTATTCAAAATGAGTAAAGCCAATTTTATTTAAGGATCATTGTAAAACATATATTAATTTATGTATCCATATCGGAATAAATTAAATGCTCTACAAAGCATATTAAATATATAATTATTGAAAGTAAATTCTGAGTATTTGAAATTTTATTAATATTACTGAATATTTATTAAAATTAAAATGTAGAAGCACTGGTTAGAATATTTAAAAAAGGGTTTAAAAATTTCATAAAATTAATCTGATTAGATTTGAAACACAAGATTGAAATTAAATATAATTTTTCATTTATCTTTTCATTACCACCCGTGTCCTCCTCCATGGCCACCATATCCCCACCATGCCCCCCATGGCCGCCGCCATGTCCCCCATGACCCCCACCATTTCCACCACCTGTAACTACAGCAATGTGCTGCACAACTGGAACATGTTTCACAACCTTAACATTTTTAATGACTGGGACATGTTGCACCACTGGAACATGTTTAACAACGGGCAGAGTAATTATTTGACCACCTCCACCAGCATGACCACCATGGCCCCCTCCATAACCACCATGACCACCATGACCACCATGTCCACCATGCCCAAGCCCCATGTCCACCAAGCCCACCTCCATGTCCCCCGTGACCTCCGCCAAGTCCTCCGTGGCCCCCTCCATAACCACCATGACCTCCTCCATGACCACCATGTCCACCATGCCCGCCTCCATGTCCACCAAGCCCACCTCCATGTCCCCCGTGACCTCCGCCAAGTCCTCCGTGGCCACCACCATGACCTCCTAGATGCCCGCCATGACCTCCACCATGTCCACTTCCATGACCACCTCCTAACCACCCATGTCCACCGCCGTGACCACCCCCATGGCTACCTCCATGTCCGCCATGACCTCCACCATGACCTCCTAGATGCCCGCCATGACCTCCTAGATGCCCGCCATGACCTCCACCATGTCCACTTCCATGACCACCTCCTAACCAACCATGTCCACCGCCCCCATGTCCGCCATGACCTCCCTCCATGCCCACTTGATATTACATGCCCAGCATATTGTCCAACTTCATGAACAATGAGTACTTTTCCTGCTCCATGTCCACCGTGACCTCCTCCATGTCCACCTGACCTCCTCCATGTCCACCTCTCCATCTCCATGGTGTCCTCCATGACCACCAGCGAATCGTCCTCGGGAATGATGCTTTAGGATGAACTCTTTTTTAGTTTCTTTGAGATGATTGCGTGCACGTCCCCCAAGCGTTGAAGAGAGGCTCATCAACAAGAATATGAACGTTAGCTGTAAAAAAAAATAAAAGAGTTAATAGTAATGACACTTGACAATTTTTTTGTACCTTTTAAATGTTTCTGAAAATTTCATAAATAAGTACGTTGCATTTATTTTTCATTAATGATATTATAAGAGAGAGTGGGTTTATTTGACAAGTGGATTAACAGACAAACTAAAATATTCATAGGGAAAGATTTTATATTGATGGATATATATACTAATATAACATTTTTTTGAAGCATTTTGTTTCTAACAGATAAAAGTATGTACTAATTTTGGTGTTTAGTTATTTTAATAAATATTTTTAAATACATAAAATAAGTTAAAGTATTATTTTCAAGGCGATATACTACAGATTAAAACGGCATTAGCCTATTATTATGAATTGAAAGATATTGTTTTCTGTTTTTAAAATTCTAAATCACACTATAGGATCTATTTAAAATATAATCTGAAACAAACGATAATGATACAGATAAACAGAGAACTTAACTGATTAACTGAATATCTGTTAAATTGATTTCTTAAAAATTATTGACTCATAACTTATTGAATAGCACATAAATAATTAATAGCTCATATTTATTAAATTATTAATTTATAATTTTTTAAATAATTAACTCATAATTATTTAATATTAACATCATAATTTATTACATGTTCCTTAATTTTAAAGAAAACATATATTTTCATTGATCATAAAATTACGTAATTAAAGTCGGAAAGCTGAACCACTGTTACAAAAGAAGCAAAGAAATTCTTATCGAAAAAAAAAAAAAAAGTTTAGTGAAATTTTAAAATGCTACATAGATGAACCTGTTTTCTTACAGCAGAAATTAATAAAGTAGGAGTAAGAAGCATGACTTTTAATACTTTTTACTTGTAAAATTTGTTAGAAAGAAGACATTCCTTTACACTAATTTTTTTTCAAAATTCAAAATGGTGCAGATTATTTCATGAAGAAAAATTGCTTTAAATTCATATATCCTTAACAAGGACATACATGTTGAAGTAACATCATTGATTTAGGGGTTGTTAAATTACTGCAAACAATATTAACCAAAAATAATACAAGCATCTTCTATTATGAGCTTTCATTACGCCATTAATAATTATGGTAAATTAAACGCCATTTATTACGCCATTATGGTAAATTAAATTATTAAAAAGTTTAGGGTATTATTTAATATGAAGATGCCTTTTTTGGATATTAATTAATTTTAAGCAATTATATTTATTGCAAAGTTCACTATATCCATTAGTTTAGATCCATATTACAACAGTCCATGCGTTTGAGACTTAATGAATCAAATATACGATTAAGAAGTTCTTTAATACATTTGTAATGCTTGAGTATACATCCGTTCGTCTTAAAAACTAAACTATATTTTATTATACTTATCCAATTAAGTAATTATTTATTATAAAAATTTGAAATAAATTTGTAACAATATGGGAATGAAAAGGAAATTTTGATATTAATTTAGTGTTGTTTGCTTCATTAACACTAACAGAAGAGATACATAGATCCAATCTTTAATTATAAGAAAATAAAATTAATTTTTTTAAAGATTTTTCAAACTCTGCTAAACAATAAAATGTATTTTCAATAACTAATTTTTAAACGGTTTATGATTCAGATAAAACGGTAAAAGAGAAAATTTAGAAAATTTGCTGTTTATCAAATAATTTTGTCGTTACAAGTTATATGTATTTATGAATAAGATAAATAGTAGAACCAGTTAAATTATAATTTTGTTAGAATTTAAGGTCAAATAATCTCATGAAGAAATTATGTATAAAATATAAAATCAAATATTAATGATCAAATATTTCATTTTGGAAAACAAAATAAAAAAATCATTTGCTTAGAAAAAAAGATTATGTATTATATAAAAGTACAGAGCAAGCAATACAACTACTGAAATACTTACCCTGATATTCATCTTCTCGTTATTGTTTCTATATCTTTAGTGAATCTATGCTTAAGAACAGTACTGGTTAACAGTGGCTAAGAAAGTGTATTTGATGCTGACTGGTTTGAAGTGCTCAGTTTATATACCTGGCAGATTTTTACTGATGTTTAATAACATGCGCAATGATCCGTTTCCGATTTGTCTTTTAGAATCTTCCGCGAGATTCCTGGTAGCTACCGATTCATCTTCTCTTCTATAAAACAAAAGTTAAAAGAGGGTGGATTATGAAACGGAACACTTTTTGTTAATCGACGATTTCACAGAGTAATCGTATCTAATATACACTTTTACTAAATGTGTTCACCAATGTAGGAAGTTCTGGATATACCAATTTGTTCCACCTGATTACAAAATTAATTCGCACTTAAGAAAATGAATTTAAATACGATGAAAAAGGAACGTGAAACTATAATTCATCAAATTAATAAGTAAATAGTCCATTGCATTTTTCTTTTAAAAAGTACATTTAAGAAGTAGAAAAAGTAAAAAAAAAAAGTAACATAGACAGTCAATTATAAGATTATATTAGAATGATCAGAATATAAAACTAATCTTTGAATAATTTGATGCAATTCATTTGAAATGGATATGCAAGGATTGAATATAAATGGTGCATTATAAATTTACAAGATCCTGGTAACAAAACAACGACAACAAACTGGAGATATTGTATTATTTGCTTTTTAATGAAAAATTTGCATAAGTAAACAAATGTATTAGTTTATACATAACTAAAAATAATATATAGAATTCTATACGTGTATATCACTTGTAAAGAAAGCAGCGAGTCAACATTCTTTAAATAAAATTCATAAAATCAAATAATATGCTTAAAATAAGCAATTCATATTTGATTCTTTATTCTAGCAAAAATTATCACATGACAGTTTAAAAATAATTTTGTTTTGTTTTTATTTAATCGTTAGTAAACATCTACTTGAAATCAGTTTATTTTTTAATTTGCTTTGAAAGTAAAAATGGTCTCTGATTGCAGACGAATTTATTAGTTCAAGACTGGCTTATTTAAGATCTCTATGTATGCATGGTAACTACGCAGAGATGGATGTCATAATGGTGATACAAAGTAAAGATTCTCTTTACGTGTAATTGTCTATTATTTAAAATTGAGAGATCAAAATATACAATTAATAGCAGTGGTTGCAGATGCAATGTATAAACTAATTCTAATGGTTTGTAGGGATAAATGTCTTAAAATAGGATGACAGCGACGTTTTTTAATATAAAATAACTATTGCAGATTTTTTACATCAAAATTACACTTTTTAACAGATTTTAGTCTACATATTCCAAGTAATAATGAATAATGGTAAAAAAAAAAATTAACTTATGAAATGCAGTTGATAAATGTAACACTTTTCTCTATTTTTGAATTTGTCAGATTAAATGAAAGTGTTCTACTTTTAATTCTAATTAGGGAACACTCAAATTTGGGTACCAATTGGTTTTATTATTTATTTTAAAAAAATGTACGACTCCTGAAATGTATTTTTAATTTCAATTATTTAACAAATAATTGTAAAAACTTTAGTTTCACAATTCATTAATAATTATTGTACATTGTAGTACGAATTACATGCATTCTTTGATAATTGTTGTAATAATTGTTATATGATGATTGTCTAAGAAACTAAATTATTATTATGTACGAGTGAATGAAATCACTTGGGAAGTAATGAGTAATAACGAAAACATTATAAAATCAAATTAGCACTCAAAAAATTTACCATTTTACAAGTATTATCAAATCAGCAAAAAATAATTTCAAAGAATTAATATTGCTTATTAATTTAAGTTATTTATAAATTCAGTAAATGAAACTGAAACAAAGCATCAATAAAAAATACAAGAAAAATTGAAAAATATACAACTGTAGGATTCGCCATCCTTAAAGTTATAATTATCAGAAGAAATGAGGCGAAAGAAGATCTGCTATCTGAATTTTCTGTATATTATTTTAGCCAATTTAAAAGCCTCAATGTTTCTAGAATTAAAAGAATGCAACCTAATTAGCCATTATTCTTGAAACAATAGGATGTAAAATAATATAGCTGAAAGAATGGGTAAAAATATCATGTATGATGTGAGATACTCAGAATTTTGTTTTATACTTTTTCCTCCATTTTGATGGAATTGTTCAATGCGCTTTTTCGACTCATCATTTATTTTTATCTGATTTACTTAATACAAGACATAAATTTATAAATACATAAATTCTCATCTGAATAACATGAAAATGTGTCTTAATCAAGACTCTTTGTGTAAAATCATGTATTTGTACATGTGTATAGATTAAAATGAATGTCAGGCCAGGATAAAACGCAACACAAAAATTAGGCTATCCTTTCTCCAAAACCGTGTGAAACAATGGTTTTGAAATTGTGGTATGTGGATCAGGTGCTCAAAATTCGATTTGGTTAAAAATAGGAATAAATAATTTAAACAAAGAATATTTTAAATTATTGTCATTATTTGCTGTCATGGTTAACGAATTTTTAACTAAAAAATAGATTTCTAGTAATAGAGAAATAAAATAATTTTTATCATTATTGTTAATGATATCTTTCCATTTATTTAATAATAAAATAACAAAAAATCAGTACAAAGTTTTCATGAAAATTATTGTCACATTGAAATTACACACATCCATAAAAGGTGGTAAATGCACCTTTATCTAAAAAATATTTCTGCTGATGTATTTCAGTTTCTATTATCCATACTTCCAAATTAATTTTCACTTATCAACCAACATGTTTATACAATCGATTATAAAATATTTTCATATTTAGTATAATGCATGTACTCAGTACATGAAATTTTATTGCTAATCATTCCTATAAAATTTAAAGAAGTAAAACTTTTCCCACAGATTAATTATATTTTCCAAATAATTCTTTTTCATTCCTGGATTTTATGTCACTAGATTTTAATTTTTCTACTTAATTCTTTTTATAAATATCTGACTTCAAAAATTATGTTCATTTGTTTAGTATAAAGTGGATAAAATTATGTTCCTTTGTATAATAAATACTAACTAAATACATTTAAATAGTAATAAATCTTTGTGGGAATTATATTTTTTAAATTACATATTTATCATCACTTTTTAAGTAACATCAAAATTTTATTAATAGAAAAGTAACGATGATCAAAGACACCAATGTTTGTGAAAGACTCATTTTTTCTAAGATTCAAATAAAACAGGTGAAAAAAGAAATTAAGAAGAAACTTATTTAATAAAAGCTTATTACATATAGTCTATTATAATTAAATTACTATACATAAGGAATTAATTTATAACTGACATTAAATTAATATGTTAATATGCATATGTATGTTCACCAAGTATGGTGATCACCTTAAGAATTGGTAAATTTTGATTGTTAATGACTTTAATGACGTTGCATGGTGTCTTATTTAATTCTCTTTTTCAATGATATATTGCAAATATCTTTAATGGTAATTTTATAAAATGCTCAAATTGTTATCTTCAGAACGTATAAAGCTTTTCGGGGAGAAAACCCTCATATTATTTTATAATCTTTCTTGGCCCCCTTCCATTTTATATAAAATTTGACATTTTAGAATCTTTTGATCATCCTCTGTGCATTGGCATAAAATTTATTCCAATACCTTTAATAGTTTAACAGTTAAAATTTTTCGGAGTTTTCTGATTTTATTACTTGGAGCTCAATGATCGACACCCAATACCAGAAAAAAAAAGGATCAATGTATAAAAACTTAAATAAATAAACAAATAAAAATCTTCAATTTAAAAAAAATATTCAAATTATAGGCTTTTTCATTTAAATTTTGAAGTTTGACAATTCTAGTTCCTTTTGTATCAATTACGTTTCTCAGTAGTTCGTGAGACCTCTGATAATGATAATTCTATGAGGATAATACATCAATTTACTGTATTTGGGGTATAGAAAGCAAAGGTAATGAAAAATAAAAAGATGCACTAAATATATCATGTCATTTGGCAATATAGCTGGATGAGCAGCTATAAATTTATTTAATTTTGTCATTACAGACAGAAAGTTTTAGATACGCTCAATTTCCCTTGCACAAATTTAAGTTTTAAAAATTAAATTTACTTAAAAAGCATTTTTGAGAAATTTGAAGAAAATTTCCTACTTTTATAAATAAACCTATTAGAAAAATCGTTTTGGAGTATTCCGGAAAAAGTTATCTAGAACTAAAGTGTATATATAGTATAATATCAGAATAATATTCTTCTCATTCAGAGAAACTGCGTCATTAACTGAATATTAGCTGCATTGAAGATTTGTTTTCCTTAAAATAGGCTAAAGTGAAAAAGTAAATCCCTTTCGAAACGTAGCATTTCCTCAATTTATTATAAAAAATACATTTCGATAAAAAAGCAATAAAATTATTTACTTCTGAAATCCATTCATGAAAATGGCAATTAATAAATTCGTTTAATATTAAAGTGTAATTTTAAAATATAAACAAACCTAAACAATTTGCTTTCTAAAAAGTATTCACAAGTTCATCGATAAAATTTTTTTTATAAATTATAGTAGTTATAAATTATAAAAAGATACTTAATGTTTCAAAAATTTACTATTTTAAAAAGTAAAATAATTACTAGACATTGATAGACTTTAATAATTATCTATTAATAGGCAATTAATTAAGCTATCTTAATCAATTAATCTATTAATATACATAATTATTAATAGACATTGATTAAATAGATATTTAACTATACCATTTTAAGTGTGTCTGAAATCTATAGATGCTATTGAGGTTAAAAGTATAGCATTTTTATGGAGGCTGGAGTAACACGTTTTACGCATTTTAACATTTCCTTATTTTACTATTTAAAAATTCCCTTTTAGTAAAGTAATAATTGAATATAACTTTTTCCATTTAATTCCAAAAATGTTTTCTCAATAAATGACAACATCCTTTCTTTAAAACATTCACATAAATAATTTGTATGAATTATAGGAAGAGTTTAATAGGCAATAAAAAAAAAAAGGAACATGAATTTTAAAAAGATATGTTTTGAGAAAACAAATTTAAAACTTTACAGCTGTTTACATAAAGATATGTTAATCGCATTTTCGAAATATTTTGAGTTTTATGACGGATTTCCATCTCATTAAAAACCAATTTGAAATTTTGTTTTGGCAATTTTATTTCTATGCCTGGAATTCTGATAGTTTTCACTTATTATAAAGTGCATTTTATTGAGTCAAGTTACTGTATTCTTTCTCATAGAGAAAGGCTTACTTAAACTGTACTTAAAGTCTGTACTTCAAGTGAATTACTAAAACTATACTGAAGTAGAAAAAAGTTCCAATTTTAAAATATTTAAACCTAATAATTAATCGTTGATTAAAGTAGTATCCCTAATTTATATGTATTGATGTCAACAAATGCAGTTTTTAGTAATAGGAGTTCAAATAATGTGATTGGCAAATTCTTTCATTTTTAGGTTTTCTATAATGACACTTTTTCAAAAAATCAGGGATTGGATAAATCTCTGAAAATGGCTTCTTTTGTCCCCATTATAGGAATGACACTATTTGTTCACTAGTTGCAGTTATAAATTTCTACTTTAACAAGTACATCTTGAAATATACTTCATTTTTCGTAAAATGAATAGGAAAATACACAAAATTTTCAAATTTTCGTTTATTCAATTGAATGATGTGATACATAAAACTAAATTGTGTGCAATTTAATCCAACAATGAAATAAAAACCGATATTAGAGTTGATCACCCCTCTTCCGCAGTTGAATTTATCATTCTTAGTACACAGTTAAGCAGCATTCGAGAGCAGAAATCTAGATTTATTGTTTTGTAACGGATCGACAATTTGTTGGTTGAAATAAATATTTAACACACTTTCAATTCGTGAAAGTTGCCTTAGTGAAAAATTTTACATATCTGTTTTTTTTTTTAATAAAAAACAAGTATGTAAAATGCTTCAGAAATTAAACTTGAAAATCCTAAATTCATAAATTAAATATGAAACGAAATCAAATGTTTCTTTTCTTGGAGGTATATACAAAAGATTTTTAAAATATTAGATTCAATATCTCTTTCAATCTTCTATAGAATTACTTAAATTGATAAATAAAAAGTTGTCCTGCATTAAAAGTGACATTCCTATTTGCAGCAAATCGTGATATGAGTTGAAAAGAATAATTCAAGAAGAGTATCACAAATAAATAATGTAAAAATTCAATAATTGTTCTAATGAACAATGGTATTTTTTTGTAAAATACATAACGCATATATATATATACGCTAATATATAACGCATATTTTTTCGATAACTTGAATGTGATTAACGAATAATGAAAAACAGGAAAACATTTCTCACTATTTGGAATAACTACTTTTTTTGGTACTGAAAGACTTAATGAAGGAAAAACAAACAAATTTATTCTCTCTTTTATTAATAGACAAAAGAGAAATGTAAAATATTCATTTATATTTTTTCCAATAAATATTTTATGAAAGCAATTAGCACTAGTAAAATATAAAAATATGGTATTAAAGGAATCAATATATTATTAACTTACACCCTTGATTTCATAAGCGAATTTTTTAATTCTTCAATGGTGTGTGGAGAAAGCAACTGTTGATAATAGTTGAATAATTTAATTGTTTAGTTCATAATCGCTTAGTTCACTTTTTAAAAGAATTATCGATTTAAATGAAAAAAATGAGCTTGTAATACAAGTTCATTAAACAGTTATGTTCATTAGCAGTTGTGCCTTTGAATTTGTGGTCAACAGATGGATAAACTATGTAAGATTATAGATTATCAGATTATATTATTAGATTAGAGATTAATTAGGAAATTTTTTTGTGTATTGTTGAAACTTGAATTAACGTTTTACTACATTTATCTGAAGTACCAACCTTATCATTATTTATTCAACGCTAATCAAATTAAAAATTAGGCAAATTATTATTCTTTTATTATATTATGTAGAAAACAACCGCAGTGAAGGAGTTTATAATAATATAACCCACTTCTTGAAATAGTCATTGTTTCACACTTTTATTAGTGTCAATAATTTATTTTCAAAATTTAAAATTTAATATTTTTAGTTGACTATAACAATTTGTTCTTTGAAATAATGCAAAAGTTTTATTCAGCTTAAAGGTAATGAATCAATCAAATTCGAAGTAAATTTCGTTTTATATAAAAAAATTAGGCACAGTTTTAAACTTTCCTTTTCATTTCTGCTTTTTAGATTCAATACACAACAAAGAAATTAAGAAATTATTTTGTCAACTTAAAATTTTAAGTCAATTTTTAAAGCAAATGTTTTAAATTGATTGTTAAAATTTATTGTTTGTTTAAGTTGATTGATTGTTTGTTTAAGTTGATTGATTGTTTGTTTAAGGGGATTGATTGTTTAAGTATTTCACGATACAAAGGCTATATTGAAAATATTTATATATCTCAAGCACACCATTTCTAAATATTTAAATGGACCTAAATATTAAACATCCATAACCTGTTTAAATATTTAGAAATGGTGTAATATATGCAATATTAGTAAATATTTTTCAATATGGTCTTTGTATCGGGAAACATTTAAACGCCTGGAGACTGCAATTAACTATATTAAAAACAAAGCTATAATATCTTGTGCATTCTAATTCTAAATTTCATTTGAAAGTACTTTAATATTTGTATAATTTCCTTGCGACTTTTTTCATTTTCTTTCATTGAGTATTGATTTCAAACAAATTTAAATTAAAAGTTTCATAACAGATGCATTTAATGATTTATATCTCTATAAATTTTCTTTTTCTCCTTTTGAATATTTCCATGAATTCCACCCTATTTAGAATGTCTATACAGATTAACTAATTACGCAATTTAAATATTTATTGTTTAGCTTAAATATATTTTAGAACTATGCTAAGAATCAAGATTTGTTTTAGACCAACAAAATCGTTCATGAATCAAGATTAGATTCCGATTGTTTTCAATTCTTTCTTTCAAAAATTTTCTGATTTATACATGTTTGAAGAAAAATTTATTTTACGTATTACAAGAAAACGGCATTGATATGTTAGTAATATAGTTGAATCTGGCATTATGTGGTTTGTTTTATTAAATGAATAATTTATATTTATTTATGATAATGTTTCTAAAAAGTTCAGAAAAATTAACCATGCTATTAGCTTTCTATTAACAATCGAAGTTATAAAAATTATAAAAGTGTATATTATGATTTTATTTTCATGAAATAAATTACATCAGCGAAATTTTAATTGACATTTAATGGATCAATTGCAGAAGCAATTTTAATTTTATATAGTTTTCATATTAATTTAGTTTATTTTAAACATTATGGAATAAATTTCTATTTAATCTATAGTAGCCATTAGATTTTCATTTAGTTTAAATTGTATGATTGTTGTATTGAATGTTTGTTTGTTTTATATCTTAATTAATAAAATAACTGCAGCGATATGCGATCTCAATAGTGGATTAATAACTGTTATGTCAATATAACATCATCTTGAGTCACTATAAGCTAATATTTAGCACTGTGCCTTGATTAAAGAACATTTTAAATGACGTTTGTCATGTGTTTTTCTACTGTGTTTTTAAAGAAAATTCTCTCATTAAAAAAGAGAATAGAAAATTTTATTTCAATTAATTTTTTTTTATTACTGCTCAACGTTTCTATTTTCTAATGGAACCACTGAAAATAGAGTTTAGGCAAGCCTAGGTTGCCACTATTTTTTTCTCAAATGGATTTATGTTTATCTCGAAATGTAGTTCCATAATAAAAATTTTTACCGTTCAAAGAATTCTTAGCTGACAAATATTTTACTGGTTAATATCTCATTTCTTTCATGTAGTTCATCTTACAATAAACATTCATTTATTTATTTACTTTGTTTAGCGTCTAGTAAAAAGTTTATATTAATTTTTTGTAGTTCTCATAATGAGAATGAGAGAAGTACAACAAATAAAGAGAAAAGAAATAAATTACACAAGAAATACAACAAATAAACAATTTATTAAAAACAATTTATAAGTATACATTGCATTTCCTCAAACTTATGCAAATGATGTAAAACCTAGAATAACTGGTAGCAAAAATATCCCTCATTCCCATTGCAATGGCTTACGATAATCAATTGAATTTTTCCGCGAATATGTCAGGCGCGTATATAATGCCTGTGTATCAAATATCTTTAAAAATTTCGATATTTTAATACTGCTATTAAAATTTGAAAATGCTATGTAATTCTTTCATATAAGTAACTAACATAAACATTTAAAAAAAATTATATATATTTTTAAAACCGAATTGAGAAATTTTATATTCCAAGTTATCAAAAATTAAAAACTAATACCAACAATTTAACACATAAGTAAAGTAGTGATGTATCACAGATATATTTTTATATTCCAAAACTGTGGTTGGATTATAAGCAACTTTCAAACTGAACTGTAAAACATTTTACATATTTATACTGGCTTCAAATTCCATTGTCTTCCAAATCTTTATACAACCGGTAATTTTTTTTATCGATGTTTCGATTTAAAAATAGAAGGATTAAAATATTTTATTAAATCCGATATTTATTTTTTTACCACCATCCATGTTTCGCCACTATGCCCACCGTGTCCTCCGAAACCTCCATGTCCTCCTCCTAAACCGCCATGTCCTCCTCCTAAACCGCCATGTCCTCCTCCTAAGCCACCATGTCCTCCTCCATAACCACCATGACCTCCTCCTCCTCCACCACCTCCTCCACCGGTAACAACAGCTACGTGTTGAACGACGGGAACATGTTTTACAACTGGTACATGTTTTACAACTGGTACATGTTTTACAACTTTAACATTTTTTTACAACGCGAACATGTTTTTACAACTGGAACATGTTTAACTACTGGAACGCGTAATTATATCCCTCCACCTCCACCTCCGTGACCACTAAACCCACCACCTAAACCTCCATCCATGACCACCTAAACCTCCTCCATGTCCTCCATGGCCACCTCCAAGTCCTCCATGTCCACCACCATGACCACCTCCAAAACCACCATGTCCTCCTCCTAAGCCGCCATGTCCTCCTGACACGACATGGCCACCATATTCTCCAATTTCATGAGCAATGAGTACTTTGCCTCCGCCACCTCCTCCTGCTCCTCCATGTCCTCCAAGAATTTTCACACCATGTCCTCCTCCGTGGCCACCTCCATGTCCTCCTCCATGACCACCGCCATATCCTCCTCCATGACCACCGCCATATCCTCCTCCGTGACCACCGCCATATCCTCCCCCTCCATGGCCACCAAAGTCATGTTCAAGAAGGATGCCATGTCCACCACCTCCCCTTCGTGGAGATCGTGAAGAATTCCTCCTTGAGTTGAATAAATGCTCAGAAGAAGGATTATCGCTGAAAACTGTAAGAGAAAGTAGATTATGTTTTAATTAATCATGCTATTAAATATCGATTTAATATGAAATTAAGGACTGATAACATATAATTTTAGCATGTTAACCCTTGGGTAAAGTTTTGTTATACTTTTTAATTAAGTTGTTATTGCTATGCTTTATGGAAGTGTTATTCCTTTGAAAACTGTAGAATGTGTTGAAATAACGCTGTTATAATAAAACATTTTTAGAAAACATACCATTTGACTAAATAAAAAAAAAAAAAACCATTTGTTTGTATATTAAAGTTATAAATTTAATATAAGTTTTCGTTATATGGCATAAAAAATTGATATTTAGCAAGTTAGAAAAAATCATACAATAAAAGCAAAGAAATGAAAGGGAAAAAATTAATGAAACAAATTTATTGAAAACAATTACCATAATCTAATCTACTATGCAATCCTTCTAACTAACACTTTCCAGTTTAGTTAACTACTTAAAATGTTATCATTTAACATAAAGACATATATTTGTATCCAAAACGTTTTCCTATCATAATAAACATTAAAAACTTTTAAACATGTCCGTTTTATGAGCAAATGGTAAAGACTTTTTTGCTACTCTTTTTTGAAAAATAAGAATTTTTCTTAGAAATAATATATATTATGCTTGTCCAATTAAATATGATATTATGCATTATTGTTGGGAATTCTGACAATTATTTTGTGAAAGAGGCGCATTAGATTTTGAATACTATTTGTTTCTTTTTCAGAAGAAAATTATATTTAAAGATAAAAATAAATAAAAAAATCCTTAAATACTCTTTTTCTATAACTTATACTATCTCTACATTTGCTCTTTGTTACCATTACAATAACTTTCGATTAATCAAAATAAGAATTTGCTGGTAACAATCAATTTGCACTTCAATATTTTTATATTTTAATTAATTTGTAAAATAGAAAATATTCTAAACATATTAGTGCATGTTTTCTTTTGAAGATTACACTAAATGTAATCAGAATGATAAAAATTAAAAAGATATTGTGAAGCACTTCAACAGTTAATACAACCAAAATTTAAATCAGAATTCTGTTTTTTTAAACCATTCACATGTTAAGAAAGTGACATGCTCTGAAATCATTATTTAGAAATTTCCAGAAAAGATTAAGTAAAACAAACTTGAATGCATCTGAAATATCAATAACTAAAAATATATCTGGAAAAATTTTTATAATACAAATAAATCAATCAATAAATATAAAGAATTGGAACTATTATAATACAAACAAGTCCACGATACCTTTTATTAAAGAAAATAAAGAAGCAATATATCATATAAACTAAATTTTTATGCTTTTAAATATTTTTCTGAAAAACTAATATATCAAGATGAATAAAATATTTTCCTTCTTAAATTTCTGCTGTTATTATTATTTTGTAATTTTTTGTATATATCGCACTAAGAATCAATTCAAAGTTATGACAAGCTATACTGTTATTTAAAATTTAAGGTAGAATTCCCTAAACATAATAAATTATTACACATATACGTCGTATATGACGTACACATAACGTTTGGTACTATCATAAATCATAATAATAAATGCTATAAAAACATATTTAAAAAGTTATTCATCTTTAAAAATATAGTCTAGAGAAACACAATATTTTTCTAAATAAAATATTTTTTATTTCCTAGTTTTTTGAAAAAAATATTTTTATTTAAATTTACTTCTTGAAATTGCATCAATAATTTAATTTTATAAAATTATATATACCCTCTCTATAAATGGATATTTATAATATTTGATAAGGAAAGAAAAATATATTGCGTAGCATACGTTATTTTTATATTATTGTTTCAAAGATTAAACTAAAGAATTGGTTGACCTTATAAAAATGTCCATACTAATTTCTCAATTATTTTCTATAATAAAATATACTTTAATAATGAAGTCAAATAATTATTTGAATCAAATTAACGAGACAATGTGTAATTTAAAACTAATAATATTTAGCGATGAGGAGAAAACTAAATTTTTGCCATGGCAACTACATAAAAATAAAACTAAGATTAAATTTCTATGAAAAAGTTGCAAACTGTATATTAATCTGAAATTTTTATGCGAGACTTATTTTCGGCAATGTTCGCTAAACTACCTTTGAAATAAATTTATAACTCTCATTTAAAATAATTAAGTTAGTATATTGATAATATAAAATACTAAAAATCCTGATCCTATAAATTCATTAAAAATTATAAAATAAACTGCCTCCATTGAAAAGAATAAATTAAAAAGATTGCTTTTATAAAAATTAATTTTCTCATATTTTCTTAACTACAAATATATGAAATCCGTTCTTCAGTTTCGAATGAAACTTTGAAAAGTACCCCGATCTTATTTTCTAAAGTAAAGTGAATGACTTACCCTAAAACTCATTTTCAGTTACTTTCCTTATATCCTTTATTTAGTCCTGAAGAGCTGCACTAGTTATGAGAAGAGTGAAAATCGCTTTTGTGATGCTAACGGATTAAGTTCACAGTTTTTATACTTGGGAGATACTCATGGATGTTGATAGGGTGGGAAATGATCCATATCGGACCACCCTTTTTCTGGATCTTCCGCGAGATCCCTGATGGCCACGGATTCATCTTCGCTCCTTCCTGTTTTAAAAGGTCTTGGGTTCGAAATGTAGATAAAACAAAAGAATGAAATACAATACTTTAAGATAATCTCCGATTTCGTTGGATGAGCATCTCGGAACATAAACTTTCACTTACAGTGGTCATCAGATGTAGGAAGTTGTAGATATGCTCCATTAGCTTCGCGTGATTTTAAAATTCAACAAATTGTGTAACTAAAACTTAAAAAGAAATAACACCTTTTCTAATTGAGTTGTGAAATGAGTCGACTTTTTATAAATAAATCAACGAGGAAGCAAGGTTTACAAATGATGTATGAAATAATTTTGCGTAAATTTGTTTTAAAAGAGATAAAAGTATTTTTTAACTGGTAAGAAATAAACTACACTAATGGATACAACTTTAATAATATTTACTTTTATAAAATATGGGAATGTTGTAATATTTTATAACAGTGAATTTCATTTCGAAGAATCATAAACTGGAAAGTTATTTCTCTTCTAAACTGAGTTGAGGTCAGATTATGGGATCACATCATGCCTCAAATGTTACCAAACCATAAATTATAAAATTACAATTTCGTAGAAATGCTTCACATTTTAATTAAAAACAATACTTTTGACAATTTGTGGCTTTGGAAATTACAATTTAAAGTCCCACTGGATAAATTTTAATATTATTAGCTATAACGATAACTGTAAAAATTAAAATATTTTATCTGCCTTTATCTTTAAAAAGGTAAAAACTAAACTTATACATTTCATTTTAACATCTTTAAATTTACAATTAATTAGAAGTTTTTGAATTATGTGAGGATGTTAAACCATAAACAAACATGTTAAAGTTTTAGTGTTTCTTAATAGTTTCTTGAGAAATATTATAGAATAAGTATCGAAATAAATCAAATACATGCATGTATAGGGCATGAAATAAAATATATAATAAAACGTGAAATAATTTTAAATAAATTGCTGCATATCTGGAGTATATTTCTAAAGAATAAAATGCAAAATTTTGTAGGCTTTATTAACAACCGGTCAATAAACAGCAATAATACGCAAAATTGATGTGCGAATATATAGGCGGAAATGAAAAAGCATCAATTTTCTTTTTCTCAAGCACAAGAACCATAAAAATATGCATTTATATTCAAACAAATCGAGTGAAATTAATTAATTTCTATTTAAAAAGATTTCTCTTAATGAAAATTTGAAATTGTTGTCATTGACTTTACTTTATATTAAAATAGTATTTATTATATTTGTTTCAATAAGAATATTAATCATTGATGTGTTTTTTCGAATTGATATTAAACTGTGTTTATTTAATATTATGTTTAAAATGTTTTATATTGAGTACTAATTAACTTTTTAGAAATATTATCATATTAATTAAAATAATTTTAACTGATTATTTTTTCAAAGTTAATTAATAACATAAAATATTCAGAACAATTCTGATTGGAGACTATTACCCATTTAACTTAATATACAATTAAACAATTAGAACTAATTTCCATATTTGGGGTTCTACATTTAAAAATTTGAAACAGGAAAATTGTATATTTGAATAAACAGGTCGTGCTTTTTTTGTGGATGGATAATAACACTTGATGATGAAATAATTATAAGTTCAATGCACCAAAAAATCAAATCTTTTTTGACAAATGATTTATGTTACTTAGATTCTGAGAATAACCATATAATATGTTTTGATATTATATAATTCTATATGGGTTCGGAGTCTTTTATTTTTATAATTTTTACTTTAGCAATTTTTTTCTTGAATGTGGAGCAATCAATATTTGATTCATTTTGCTCTAATGTATTTACTTGACATGTATAATGAAGAAGAATTTTTAATGTTTTTAATTTAGTAGTATCAATCTATGTATTATAAAGCTCTAATTTAAGAAATAGATATAAAAGTTTTTTTTTTCATTTGTGTTTAGCATGTTATTTTCCTAATTTATGATTTACAAATGGGAATTATAGGTGTTAGAGTAATGCATGTTTATTCAGAATATTATCCAATTTTATCTTATTAATCAGAGAAAAAGTTTCAAAGAACACCTAACATAATTCATTAAATAATTGAAATAATAATATAATTTTAAAATAATTAATTAATTAATAGAAAATTTCAATAAAGTGATGATAGAAGATTCCATAAACGAAATTCATCAAAAGTACTTCTTGATATCGCTTTTCCAACTAATACTTTTTACAGTGCTGACAACCTTTCAACAATGATTAACAAATGTAATTTGCTTACTTCCATATACAGTCTAAATTAAAAACTTTTGATACTGTTAAAGCCTGATTTAATTGCTTTAATTTTAGAAGCAAAATTAAAATTGTACTTTCACTATTCAAAACACCATTATAAGCTGTCCTATAACTATAAAAGTGCAGCATAAATGCTTTTTATAATGATTATTAAATTCATAAAAAGATATTGTTTATTCTCTCTCGATAAAACTTACAATTCTTTATAACCTGATGAAAGAAGAGCTTAACAGATATTTAAAGATATAGACATCCTTGAAAATGCCTGCTGTTAATGCTGATTAAATACAAATTTTTTTTTCAAATAGGGGACAGATAATTTTATACTTGAAAAATATTAAAAATTACAAGTTAAAAAGAATTTAGTATTCCTGGTGTAATATTTATTAATTTTTATTTAATAATTTCCCTTTTGTTCTAGAAAATACATAAAAATATTGTGACTTTCCTGCTGCAATTATTCAGATATTTAAATAAAATTAACAGAGAATCTTTCAAATCCAATGTAATGAAATGTGCTTAAAACTGTGTAAACGAGTTGGAAGGTTCATTCACAGAAATTGAAAAACATTTTTTCTTTCCTGTATAACACAGTATTTTTACAGATAACTTTCCCATCTTATAATTTTTTCCGTCTAACATTTTATTTCTCTTTGTAGGTAACTGTCCTCTCACTGAAGACATCAAGGACATGCATTAAAACTAGGTTTTGTACGACGATAGGATTAAGAAAGATTGAAAACTGGAAACGCTCCATCACCCGTGACATACATTTGCTGTTCTTCTTTGTAAGAATACCAGAAAGAAAGGAAGATTCTGAAGTATTCTGGAAATATGGTTTTTAAGTTGGATTGCCTTAAAAACAAAACTAGACTTGCATGGCTTCTACTTAATGACCTTAGAATATCATGTCGTATGCTCTCCAGATTGCTTCCTCCAATTCGTAGATTACCTCCTGCTCCAGTCACTTCATGTTTATAGTATATTTTGTGTTAAGGTTTCAGTTGTATTTTTGCTATTAGCCATGGATGAATTGCCTCAATTTAATATTAAATAATGGAAAACAAATGTGATGATATGGTATAAGGTTTTACTTTTCGTTTCTGCTTTTTCACATAAATTATAAGCATTTCCTTTGAAGATAATCGATAAACTCTGATTCCTGCTTTTAATTCTATTAGATGAAATATAAGAATTATTAAGCAAATTCACGAATACTTAATAACTTAATCATTACTTTACTTGAAACCGCAATGCATTAGAGTCAAATTTATAAATAAATACTTCACTGGTTTGAAAATTGTAGTTTTACCAATTTTCCTTGATATCAGTGATTTAAAAAAAAAAAAATTGAACGAAAGAACATTTTTGCTATATTATGGAAATATTAGACCAAAAATTGCTAAAGTAAATAAATTTAAATATACTTAATGTATATTTTTTAAGTATAAAAATTTTACTATTATAATTTAAGTAAAAAAGTAAGCATTTTTGTTACAAGTTAAAACGAGTACAAATCTTAACAAAATGTATTTATTATATACGTATGCACTAACTGTATCTAGTATATTTATTACATACTACTTTTGTTTTTTTCTCAAAAACTCAAAAAATTCTTACGTCCCTCGATATTTGCATTAAATATATACTGATTAAATAAATAAATGAAAATAATTTAATAAGCATTTATTTACTTACTTATTTAATTACCTAAATTTTAAATGTGTGCTAATAATTAAAGTGTAAATAATTATTGCATTTAAATAATCCGATGAATTTTTGTTTGGATTTAGTAAATAAGAAATAATCGATATACAACAAAAAAAAGTTGTCTTACACAGTTTAAGATTAATTTAAATGCTTTAAAAAGCTTTGCTAATATTTTAAATTACAAAATATTCAATTCAATCAAAGATAATACAAATGTTTAACAAAATGTATCTATTATATACGTATGCACTAATTGCATCTATTATATTTATTACATACTTTTTTGGTGTTTTCTTTCCCACTCAAAAGATTCTTATGTCCCTCGATATTTGTATTAAATATATAATAATTAAATAAATAATTGAAAATAATTTAATAAGCGTTTATTTACTTACTTATTAAATATCTAAGTTTAAATGTGTGCTAATAATCATTTAATATGTAAATAACTATTGCATTTAAATAATCCAATGAATTTTTGTTGGGATTTGGCAAATAAAAATAACAGATACACAACAAAAAAGTTGTCTTATATAATTTAAGATTAATTCATAAATACTTTAAAACTTTTGGTAATGTTTTTAAAATACAAAAGTTTCAATTCATTCAAGACAAATTGTCGTCCTTTTTTAGTAAATATCATTTCTTCATGAATATAAATGATTTTCCTTTTTTAAGTATGCTATTGTGTATTTAATTTAATATAAGATACAAAAATAAATCGATAATTAAATCTAATATTATAATGCCCTTCTTTTACATACAGTTTGACTATTTTGTGACTGCTAATATTATACAAAGAAAATAAAAGAAACGAAGATATCAAAATAGTCCAAATTCAAAAACCATTTTTTAATAGCTTTACAAATAGCACAAAACATGAATAAAGAAACCCTTAACCGATCTTGAAATCTACAGAAATCCTGTTTGTTTAAAATAGACGTCTAATTAATTGTCACTCACAATTATCAATCTGGTCCAAAATAAGAAAACCTGTATCTGACACTCGAATAATATTTTTGCTACCTAAACTGGTCAGAGGTGAAAGTAGAGCGTAAGTTTATTGGCCTTATCAGATACAGTAACATTAATGTCAAAGATAATTTATTATGTATGTTTTTTTGTGCTCTGCATATGACATTATACTCACACGAGTAATATAGCCTTCAGTGATCTATTTCTTTTTTGAATTTGATAATGATTTATATTTAGATAGTAATATGAGAGTAAGAGTTTCTATTACGTCAGTGTTTTGGTTGTATTTTTTTACTGTTTATTCAAGTCAGGCATTTAAAAGTATGATGATGATAAACGCCGAGTCTAACTATAGATGATACATTTGTAAATATAATCCTTAAAATGCTGTTAAATATTATAGAAAATAATAAAATTAATTTAATTTTTCCTATTTATAATTTTATAATTCACAATTTGCTATCTTTTATAATTCAAAGATGGGCTAGAAAAAGTATCAAAGTATATTAGTTATCATTTGAATTAATGTTTCAGATATGGAAAACATAATGCAATACAAAGTAGATTGTATATGAGTTATTAAGAGACTTATAGTATGCTATTTTAACAGTAAAATATAAATGGAAAAATAAATTTAAATATGAAGAAAATTTATTACAGTTACAGAAAAGGAATTGTTCAGACTTCGGCCCAGCACTATTCATTTAAAACGAATTTATTTTTATTTAAGAGTTCTGAATATATAATGTTTTTTCCAAGTCAGTTATAAGTTTGATCTTAGGAATGTGTTAATCTACGAAGTCATTAGTTTGATAATAATAATTAAGTATTAAATTTTTTTTTTTGATTCCAGCACTCTTATTGAATTTGATTTATATTATCAGCAATATTATTTTTCTTATATGAAAGTTTAAATATGAATACGTTTGAAAGACAAACATTCAAAAATATATGTTTTATAAAAATGTATTTGATAAAAATCCTTTTCATTTTAAAGGAAAAAAAAAACTAAAGAAAATTAAACTATTCTAATTAAGTGTAATTCATATCATTGAGCTACTTTTCCTGATATTTACAAGTTTTTCATATTTTCAGAATAAGTTGTTTATTTAAGCTGGTTGGAACTGTTTAACAGCATTTACAAATGTAGATAAAGTCACTTCATTTTCTTGAAATGAAAAACTTTCTTACATATCTGTTTCTAAGTGATATGATTGAGTGAAACAATTCTTTTTAATATATTTAATTGAAAGATGTGTTTCTAATATAAACTACTATATTTATTAGTATGCAGCATAATTTAGTTTTACAAATTTTATAATTTATAGTTTTCTCTGAAAGTCTTTTATATATATTATATTTAACTAGTATATTCTTCCATAAAAGGATGAACGAGAAAAAAATGAAAATATTGATAAGTTAAACAGAGTTCAAATTCTATAGATTATCAGCTTGTTTCATGGCTACATTATCTTCACAAAAAATATGTATTTTTGATAGATAATTTTTTTTTATTTTGATACATCATTTATTATTTTTTAAATCGTACTTATTAAAGTTCATGGAATTCCTTATTGTAAGCTTAAAAATATTGTTTCACAATGTGTTTGTCAGCATAAAATTGAAATATATTGAATTGTTTATCTGATATGAAATGAAAATTATAAGAATAGAATTACTTTTATTTCTATGGGAGTTGAAGGAAAGAAAAAATTAAAAATAAATTCAGTTCCAAAAATTAGAAAAATTTTCCCAAATAGTACGAGACAGAGCAGCATGACAAGACACACGAAATAAAGAAACAAATTATAACAATAAGAAATTTGTATCATATATGTTAGATGCATAAGTAATGTAAGAAATATTTTATAAAAACATTTCCATAGAATATTTTAATAAAAACATTGCCATAGAATATTTTAATAAAAAACATTTCCATAGAATATTTTAATAAAATATTTTAAGAAATATTATTATAGAAATTTTTAAAACTTATTAAAAAATTAGACTCATTGCCTTCGGGGAATAATAATTATAAGTGGATTGTCAAATATGTTATATAATGAAGTCATTAATTACTATATTAAGAATGATTCCATTATTGATAAATATATTTATTTAACACTATTTTGATGTGAAAAATTCTGTTAATTTGAGTTAAAAGCATAAAAACACACTAAAAATAGATAAAATTCCACAAATTTTTAATTTTCTTTTAATATGTTTAGGTAATGAATTTTATAAAAATTATAAACTGTGTTAGTTTTTGTTTTTGTTTGTCACAGAAGACATTATTAATTCTGCCTGATAAATTGAGTAAAAAATTCTCGAAAAGAGAGAACATTATTGCGAATTATTGCTCTTCCATCCGACATACTTCATTTTTGTGTGATTAAGAAGACACAAATTAGATAAGTGAACGGGTTTTCCGAATAAGGAATCTAATTTAAATGGGTTTTTTATGTTGCAGAAAGTAAAGCTGTCTGTAAAGAAAAGTTAACAGGAAGCTTTAGTAAAGTGCGAAATATTTAAAATCAGTAATCCTGCTGTGTAAATCCTTTAATGATTCTTCAATGAACAAGTATAGAAAAACAATTGACGTTCTGTTATAGATATGTTTACGGTCAATTACCCATTAGCTAATTTCGTTGTTAGAAGATTGTGAAACATCTCAACTCATTTCTGCTGACATATGAATTTGGTCTATTTCCATGGTACTTTCCATTTTATTATTGGCAAAGACTAATTGAAGCATGGTAAGCATCCATGCGAAGAAAATTGCTGTTGGATTAAAAGAATGCTTTATGTTGAAACATCAACGTATACAAGATTCACTTTGTGAGTTGCATCAATTTATTAGCATCCTGACAGAATTCCGTATATTTATAATTTAACCAACTTTAATTAAAGGATGTAAAATGACTTCAAATTATAAGAAAGATAATAAAGTACAATTGTAGATAGATGTCAAATATTATATTACCTTAATAATAAATCCTAACACACATTCAATGTAAATAATCTTCTTCAGTTATAGCTAAATGTTTAAATAATTTTAAATGCAGTAATAAATGCAGTAATAATGTTTAAATTTAACCTCATAGAATACTTTTTCTACAGATCTGCAGATTATTACATCATTTATATTCCGTAGAACTTTACATCATTTATATTCTGTAGAATATTACATCATTTATATTCCATAGAATATTGCATCATTTATATTCCGTAGAATATTACATCATTTATATTCCGTAGAATATTACATCGTTCTGTAGAATATTATATCATTTATATTCCTGCTGTATGTTGCAAATTTCCCTTCAGCTGGTGATTCAGATTAAAAAAAAATTTTAAAACTTTATTCAATATCTAAATAGTTGTGTGTAAAAATCAAAGTGTTTGTTCTTCTAATGATGCATAATTCTATAAGCAATTAATCATGTATTTTCAGGATTATTTAGAACTTTAATACAACGTGATTAATTATTTAGACTATTATAGATAGGATTGTTTTTTGTTATTTGACAAACGTCAACAATTTTTAGATTTGAAACTGTAGTTTTAAGAATTGGGAAAAATAGACAAATATAAGGTAGATTTAATTCTTACTTCATAGATTTTGTGACTGAGTGTTTTGAAAAATTTTCTGACATAAACACAATGTTGTTCTTTTTTTTAACTACATTCATATAACTAGATGCAAAAGTTTCTTGTTAACTTAATTTTGAAAAACAGCCATCTATTTGAGACACCAATTTATTTAGATTTTTTTAGATGGATGGTATGCTTACTGTTGTGACATAAATAGATTCACTTTCACCATCATTACGATTAAAATATTTTATATTATAAATGATAGTTTACAATCTATATCATCTATCATAACTTTTGTTTTATTATTGATTGATAAAGCAACAGTATTTGAAATAAATTGTGTTTATTATTTTCTTTTTGCAATGAAGCTGATAAATGATTTGAATGATGATGCTTTGTGAACTAGATTTTTTTAAATAATTGATATGAATATATATATATATATATAAGACTTCCGTCAGAACTTCAAAATAAATCATAAGCAAGAAACTAAGAAGTGTTTCAAAGGAATTAATTTTTATTAATTTATTTAAACTTATTAATTAATTTGCATTTTTATAAATTAAAAAAAAAAAATTGCACGAGCTAATACTTTTAAAGGGAAAGTAGGAAATGAACATTTATACCAATTACTAGAGTGAATATTACTCTTTCATGATAATTGCAGTCTTTGTTTACAAAATAAAATGAAGAATAAATCAGCTTATAGTTAAAGATCAAGGAAATTTATAAAGACCTTAATTGTAACCTATTTTGAAAGGAGTAACTTTAAAGGTCTTAATTCCTTAATAATCCTGAAGCGATCGTTAAATATTCAGAGTTCGTCTCTTCTTAATTTGATGTGTAAATTTTAAGATTAGAAAAGGAAAGTAAAAGAAGAAAATTATTTTCTTTACTGCTTTTGACAGAGAGATTAAAATTGTGAAAACAAATAATAGTTTTTAATACTAATGAAAAAAATTTTTTTCTTCTCATGTTGCAATTTCTGCGACAGAGCTGCCTAACTCGCTTCAACTTTGCAATTGATGCGCAGAAACATGAAATCTTAACATTTTTGGAACATTGAGAATCTCATGTAATCATTTAATTTATATGTTTAAGTTTTAATTATACAAAATAAATAAAAATAAATAATGAAGCTAATTAAGTTAATAAGCTAATAAGCTAATTAAGCTAATTTTGTTTAAATTCAAGCCAACATTTTACATTTTATTTTTAAAAATATTACGCATTTGAGTGATTAGATTATTTTGATCTACTGAATTAATAAAACAAATTTTGAGCTCAAGAAAAGCAAATTGTTATTAATCTTTGTGACATTTTTTTCTTATTTGTCACGATAAGTATAATTTATGATAAATAAGAAAATATATTGTTTGTTTGTCATCTTGGATACTAATTTTATTAATCTTTTACTAACGACATGTATTTATTAATCATTTACTTAAGTTTTTACTTTTGAATTACCATTAGAATTCATATTTTAATATGTACGATCCGAAACAATTCTTCAAATGTGGCTCAAAGAAAACAACTCTTATATCCTGTTCTAATTTTTGTAAAACGATTAACCACTAATTTTGCTTTAATAACTGTAAATAATAAAATATTTTTATTTATTAAAAATTTAAGGCAACAAAATGTTAATTTTGCGTTAAATTATAATTGTAACTTATAAATTGTTTTCAAAAAGTTGTTGAAATACAATTTTCCAAAATTAGTGTCACACAAAAGAAAGAAATACCAGTGATATTTCGTGTTTTATTTTGAACTGTAGAAAATACACATATTAAGCATATTTTATATTTATAGCTGAAACATGTATTCTTTATTTACAATTGAAACATGTATTCTTTATTTACAACTGAAACATGTATTCTTTATTTACAACTGTAACATGTAACATGTACTTTTATTTACAACTGAAACATGTATTCTTTATTTACAAACTGAAACATGTATTCTTTATTTACAACTGAAACATGTATTCTTTATTTACAACTGAAACATGTATTCTTTTATTTACAACTGAAACATGTATTCTTTATTTATAACTGAAACGTGTATTATTCCAGTGTTCCAGTGTTAAACGGAACATTTAATATATCAAAATCTTATTTTAAGAAGACACTCAAGGACAAAACCACTAATCTGTGGATTACAATGTGTATAGAATCATCCAATGCCTCAATCATGAAGTATTTTTCCTGTTTTCCCAAAAGGCTTAGCGCTCATAATTTTTGTATTAATTTCAGAATCACTGTTTATGACTGGACATGGTAACTTTAAGTCCTATTTAAACAGACTTAACTAATCTTCCAACTGACCTTGCATCTGCAAAGTAGGTGGAATACTGAATATTGATCACTCATTTTTAGCTGCATGAGACTTGAAAGAACTAACACTCAAAAAAGTCAAATGGGTATCAAAACTTTGTCAATTTGTTAATAAGAAGCATACTTTTACAGCCTTTTGTAAATTTGTTAATTCCTATTTTTATGTTTTTCTTAATCTCTTTTCTATCTTTTATTTTTAATTCTCTGTTGCCATGAATCATTAAAAATTTACCATTTATTTAATGCTTTTATTATTTGTGATTGATTTCTTTGTTACTTCTTCTGTAAGCCCCTTGTGATACTTTGTGGTAAACAAGGATTTCTTGTAAATTTCAATAAAAAAAAGCATGCATTCTGAAACTAAATGAAAAATTCCATATCTTAATTTATTTATCATTATAAATAATTTTTACTAACATTATAAATGAAATTTTCGTTTTTGCGTTTAAGTAAGCAATTAAAAATAATTACAGTTTTTTTTTTTTAACACATAATGAATAAGTAATCCAAATTTGTCATTTTATTTTATTTTCTTATTACCTATAAAAAATATCCGTGCAAAGGTAAATATAAAATCAGAAAAGCACAAAATATTTTAGAATAGAGTTTCAATTCTTAAAATTGAACTCATTTATAATATATTGCAATTTCACAAAGTTTATTTGGCTGTATACTATTTAATAAAATTTAAAACAAATTTTCTGAAATTAATTAAATATATTTTGATATTTTTTATTCAATTTGTTTTTGTTCTATAACTGCATTTTACAAGAATAGCATTCTAAAAATATTTATGTTTTTGAAAACAAAGCAGATAAAATTTTCAGATAAGAAAGTGATGATAAAAACCGTCTTAGATTTAAGTTAAATAAAACAAGAATGCCGTGTGATCAGCATTCGAGTTGCTGACCTGTTGTCTGTTTGCTGTATCCTTCTTGAAACTTGTTTACTTCATTTTTTTTTCTTGTTGACTGCTTCAGTATGGAAATAATTTCTTGTTCCTCCAATTGTTAAACAACGCCATCTATTGGGGTCATATTGAATGAAAAGTGCTTTTTATAAAAATTAATGTTTTACAATGGTTTGTTATTCTTGTAGTAAAGCAGAATATTTTTGTATTCTCTCTATTTGTCGCATTAAAAAGATTAATTTTTTTATCAAAACGTAATCGATTACTTGATTATTTATATATCGTATTCACTGTTTAACCTTTGTGATCTTAAATAACTACTTTAAATTAATTAAAATCATAAAAAAGGGAGAATATGCAACAAAAAAAAAAAATGACAAAATGCATTGTAAAAATGTTGCATGATTTTTAATGTTTTATTTAAAAAATTAAAAGAGTGTATATAGCTCAAATTAAAAAATATTAGAGAAATTATAAATATTTCTAATTGCTACTTATATTCATATTCTTAGTGATAATTTTTATTTTTGATTATTTTTTTTATATTATTATTTTTTATACATAATGATAAGTAAAGTAATTTTTTCAAATCAAATTTTAAACTGCAGGAAGACGGTGTAAATGCTATTGGACCGTAGTGACGTCAGATTACTTCGTCTAGTAGGAGGAGTCTTTAATAAAGAGGCAAAAATGCACTTCGATCAGAAAGGGTAAAATCGGATAGACTTGAATGCGCATGCATGGAAGTAATTTCAGGATGAAGGATAGATCTTGAGGATTAATGAAGGCATTTCATTGAGCTTCGACGTTTATTATATTCCATTAGGTAGTAGAGTATAAATATTTAACACTGAAAAGATGGAGTAGGTCTTGAGGATTAATGAAGGCATTTCATTGAGCTTCGACGCTTATTATATTCCACTGGTAGTGAGTATAGATGTTTAACACTAAAACACTTTAGCAGAGAAAATTTGGGCACTAATTAAGTTCTTATTACGATTTATGTGTCCTTTAAAGAAAGTTCTTGAGGGTTTCTTGGTGAAATCTTTGATTTTCCGATGTCTTGGTCTTTGTGAAATGTATCATTATGAATACCATAGGAAGTTGCAGTAATACGAAATAATTTGAACTTGCAGGATTTGAATTTTGTGATGGTTAGGTCTAGAAGAATGTTCCCCTATCAGGGCAACATATGTAAGAGAAGGTCTAAGGATTTGTTTGTAGAGTAGTACCTTATTTTGAAGAGATAAGCTGGAATATTTCCCCAACTATGGTAAGCTTATGTTCATTTTACTCCAGCATTTGGTTTTATAGTTTCATTGTGATTCAGTAAGCTTACTTTTTTATCGATGACTAAGACAATATATTTAACTTCATTGACCCAGTCGATCTGATAAGTGAAAAGAAAAATATTATCACTTGGGGTCTTGACATTTTCTGTGCGAAAAACTATTGCTTTTGATTTATCTGTGTTGACAACAATTCTCCATAGGGCAACTAAAAATTGTGAAGCGTTCTGATTATGAAGTTGACTGTCTCTTCTTGAACTAACATAGCCGAATCATCAGTAAACAGGCAGGTGCTAACGTGTTTTCGTGGGTAAAGTCATAAGTGAATATATTATGCAATATCGGACTTAAGATGCTTCCTTCTGTAGTACCAGCTTCTATATCGATCATGTCGAGATGATTACTTGATGACTTGAAAAGTTATATTTTGAAGTTAATTATAAATCAGATGGATGCGGTAAACAAAAGAGAACTTAACTGTGATCATGATAAGACTTAATTGGATCACGATCTCCAAGATACCATTGATGGCTGCAGAATTAGAAAGGATGACCAGATGCTATTATGTTGAGATAATTTAGGTTAGACCAATTGGGAATTAAAGTACCTCTGGTATTGCTCCGACCATAAATCTATGTGTTTGTTTAGCATTGAAGTCATCAGACAGGATTGCTCTATTGCTGTAATTAACTATTGTGTCCAGTTCCGATGTAATAATTCTATCAACTCCGGGGATTTAGATGCTTGAAATAATTACTATATTGGATCCATTTCTGTTGGTTGAAGAGTTTTCGAAAGAGGATTTTAGAAAGTGCGCTTTATGGTGAATTAAATTTCTATGAGCACAAATTGTAAAACATGCTCCTTCGCGACGATAAAAGTTCTAAAAGAACTGCAAGGAAGCATATAATATAAGTTTAAGTTCGTATCCGTTTGATAATCAGGAGCGAGAGCGGAATGAGCCTTCACTCAATGAAGTCTGAAAGAAGAGCTTTTTTTCCCAACAACTATTGTTAATCTAGTAATATGTGTACTTCCCGTGAATATTTATGTATAACCCGTGAAAGATATTCCTTTTCTGTTAATTATGCAGTTTCTTTTCATGCGTACTTATTCTAAAAAAAATTTTTAATGCAAGTAAACACTCATAAAATGTACCTAATTTTTATGTTCATATTTTAAGTTTATCATAAACATATTAGAATATTCTAAGAAATAATTTAAATGTAATTGATTCATTAATTTCTGAATATTTGTATTTTCAAATATAACACTAAATAAATGTTTGAGTTTTTATAGAAACTTATTTACAATTTCTAATGGAGAATTAAAAAAAAAAAGAAATAAATTTTTTGAATGTTCTGCTCCCTTTTTAATGTGTTAAAAAATTACTAATTGCGTAAAATATTTTTTACTTTTTCCACTAGCTGAATAAGTATTGCTTTAAAGCATGAGGGAAAAAAATAAACAAAAATAAAATAAAAACTTCATATTCTGCATGGATTTTCCTTTTGGATTTATTTGTAGATATGCAAAGCAGAATGAATTATAGGAAATTAAATATGAAGATAATACAGGAAATGTTTTCTTAACATGCTGAATAATATGACATAAATCATATGTTTGAAATAAATAACTTTCCATAGCAGATGTAAAAGGCTTAATGAAGTCTGACGGATAAACAATGATGAACACGAGAATAAAAAATAATAATTTAACAATGAAATAAATCTAAATTATAAATATTAAGGTTAATTAAATGAAAGTCATTTAAAAATAATACATTTAAAAATAATTTATTTACAATATAGTTTATTATAATATTTAGTTAAATTTTGGCTAAACTTCACCTAATCAAATGTTAAAAATGTTGCAACTCATCTAGTAGCCCTGCTACCCACAATGTCTTAGTGAACTACATATGGAAAACATGATGTTGCAAACGTATGTAATTTCTACCAAATTATTCAACACAACAATTGTGAAAAAGAACGAGGAAAAAAATAGATATAAGAAACACAAAAAAGGCTAACATTCAAGTAATGAGCATAATTTAAAAAAGTTCTACATAATTCCAATGTAACCTTATTTCAGTTACCACAGACACCGAAATTAACATAATTTTATGTTTAGTTTTTGAAAATGTTGAAAGAGGAAAACAATTTTTAAAATTTAAATTTCAATAAAAAATAAAACGTTAGATTTGAAAATTTTTGAGCAATTAAATTTAATGAAGAAATGAACATTAAAAAAAAATCTTCTAGATATACAAAAATATAAATATAATATAACTTAAAATAATATAATAGATATAATATAACGTAAATAAATAATCACTTTAACAAGAATTTACGAAAGCTGCAAAAGCTAAGTAATATTTTTAGGATTAATAGGTTTAAGGTAATATTTTTATTTTATTTATTATAAGGTAGTATTTTTAAGGTAATATTTTTATTTTATTTATTATAAGGTAGTATTTTTTAAGGTAATATTTTTATTTTATTTATTATAAGGTAGTATTTTTTAAGGTAATATTTTTAGGATTATATAAGAGCAATGGGTCAGAAAAACTACAAAACTTGGTATTTTTGTTGAAGAATCTTTTTATTGTTTTTAATATGCGTACAATAAAATAGTCATAAATCCTATACTTTTGCATATATATCTACAAAAACTGCAGGATTTGATATTAAATCTATAAAGATATTCACCAGAATTGCCATGTTCTGTTCAAAGTTGCTTAGCTTTAAAAATCAGAAAAGGAAAAAAAAATCCGACATTTTCAGTATAAAATTTAAAAAGTACTATATAATTCCAATGTAACCTTATTTCATTTACGACAGACACCGAAATTAATATAGTTTTATGTTTAGTTTTTGAAAATGTTGAGAGAGGAAAGTAATTTTTAAATTCAATAAAAAATAAAACTTTAGTATTTGGAAATTTTTCAGAAATTAAATTTAATTAAAATATATTTTAATTAATATTTAAATAACAGCCGAACTGATTCTTGAATGGTAATTACATTTCAAAATTCTTTATAAAATATTCTTTATTCTTTTTTCTTTTAATCTTTAATCTTCTTTTTTTTAATATTTAATCTTAATTTTCTTTAAAATTTATTTTTTATATTGCATTTTATTGAATTATCCTATTGTTCTAATAATTAATGTCAAAATAGGCGAAAATAATTTAAAGGAAAATAAATATTTTATGTATTTATCTCTTTAATAGAATGAATTAAAGTAAAATATTTGTAATAGCATTTAAAAAAAAATATATACTTTTTTTTATTTATTTATTTATTTATTTTTGCAAAGAAAAGAATTATTTAATATTAAAACAAGAGAATACCAAAGATTGTGTTTTATAATTAAAAAGGCATTACTTTTTAATATCCTGAATGATCAGTGTTCAACAAATATTTTTCTCATCCTATATGCTATGCTGTATTAAAGACGTTTCAGAGGCCTGATGGTCAATTGGCTAGCTCTCTGGCATTTAATGGAATGGTACCACAGGTTTCAGGTTCGAATCCTGGCGGTGGCATGGATGTTTATTAGTGGTTCGAAATCTACGTTAAACGGTAGGTCCCTGTCTAATTAGCCCAAAATGTGCAAAAAATGACCGTAGAGCGGCAAACTGAACTAAACTCAAGATATTTCATTCTGTTAAAAACGTTTTTATGTGCACTATACAGAAAGAAAGCTTACAGACATTAACAAGTCAGAAAAGGAATGTTTAAAATAACTGGACTATGAAAGATAAATAGTAAAATATTTAAAACTAAAATGGCCACATAAAACAGTATGCTTTGATTTTGTGTTTTTAATATTTACACGTATTACACTCATGTCCATAAATTAAGGATAATGAAGTTCAGGCAAAGAAAGAGACAGAAGCAAAACAAATTTGACTTATTTGTAAAGTCTATTTATTAAACAAAAGGTAAAAGAGCAAAAAAGATGCTAAATGTTTGACATAATTAATAAAAATTGCGATTTTTTACTCCCTAGAGCAAATTTCAAAGAACCTATTTACAAAAACAGTATAACATGGTTAGTATGATGGTTAATATGGAGTATGTCTCCCGGACGATGCAATACAGGCCTTACAACGCCTAAACATGCTGAGTATCAAATTATCAATCTGATCTTGGGGAATATTACACCATTCATCAAGCAATGCCCTCCGAAGTTCCGGTTGACAGGTGGGAGGGGTTGACGGGCTGCAATTCGTCGGCCAAGCATATCCCACACATGCTCTATTGGATTCAAGTCCGCTGAGTATGCTGGCCAATCCATACGGGTGATATCTTCCAATTGAAGGCATTCGTCTACAATGTTTGCACGGTGAGGACGGGCGTTGTCATCCATAAACAGAAATTCAGCATCCATGGCGCCCCGAAACAAACGTACATGTTGTTCCAGAATGACATCCCGATAGATGTGGCCTGTCATCGTTACACTCTAAACATGCAGGTCAGTTCTGGAACCAAGAATAATTCCTCCCAAACGCCATCCTGCACCACCGTAACGGTGTCGTTCAATGGTGTTCTCTTGGTGGTAACGGGTACCTGGCCCTCTCCATATGAAAGTCCGGCGAGAATCAGACTGCAAACTAAACCTGGACTCGTCGGAAAACATCACACAAGACCACTGTGGCGGTGTCCACAATGCATGCTCTCTACTCCAGGTTAATCGCAGGCGACAGTGAGTTGCGGTAAGTGGAACACATCTGACAGGCCTACGAGCATATAGACCAATGTGCCTGAAGCGTCTGTACACGGTCTGCCTTGAAACTGTCGTACCGGTAGCTGAAGAAAGCTGACGAGACAGGTCTGATGCTGTGCTCCGTCTGTTTCTTTTGGCAGTAACTGCTAAATACCGGTCCTCATTCGGCGTTGTAACTCGGGGGGCGACCTGTGCTGTAACATCTACTCACATTACCATCATCTTGGAATCGTTGCCAAAGCCTGGAGATGACACTCTGGGCGATTCCAAGTTCTCGGATACTTCCAGCTGGGTACGTCCACATTCCAGTCGTCCGATAATTCTACCACGTAAAAAATCATCCAAATGCTTCCTTTGTGCCACAACTATGCGGTTATTGCACTGAAAGGCTTTTAAAGCTCTTGTGAACAATTTTACTTCTTTGCCACCATTCCTTATATACCCTCTCTTACACTCGTCATTGTGACGTACTATCCGCCATCTGGTGTTTTCCTGTAATTTGCATATTCTTCTTCAAGATGTGTGTGATAATTCTACAGGGGAAATTTTTATTTTAGAGTTCAATTTCTGTGTGATTCTGAATTATCCTTAACTTATGGACATGAGTGTAAATGTGTTAAAAGTTGATATCAAAATATTGATTTCAGTTAAAATAATTGATTTCTACATTCCATTAAATATATTTATATTTTCATATTTCTTACTAAATACATAATCTATGGGTTTGTAGCTTAATAATAATAAACAAAGATGTCCTAATTTATAATAACAATCTTTCGTTTAATTTTGTTTTGTAAAAAAGTTAATTTTTTTATTTTGAACAGAATTATCATATGGTACTTAATAGTAGAGCACATCCAGGATTTTTCTCATGAAAATCAAGTGTACCCGTTTATGAAAGATCAATAGGTCATACTAAACTATAAGTAAAAGATAAGGTATCTGAAGTCAAAATTCCATATTGTTAATTATTTTATTAATAAAATTTACATTGCATTCTTTTGATTTAAATACACAAAAGGAGTTATTAAAACTAAGAACTATTGCACAAAAATAAAAATTAATTAAAAACAAATTACATGAACAAATTATGAATTTAAGTATAATCATTTTTTTCTTTTTTGATAGCTCATTGATTACACCATTTATGTCAACTTTAATATTTAGAGGGATATTTAATAAAACTTAATCAGGAAAAAACGGTGACTCAGTCCACAAAATCAGGCGCCATAGTAAAATTGAAACCGGTAAGAAAATTGCTGAGTCATTGAAATACTGAATATTTAACATAAAAACAATTCTCCCTAAGTGGGCAGTGGTCAGAATTTGAATACGTGCGCACATTTGACCTTTGACTTGATTCAAGCCCTCTAGCCCCGCCCTACCCTGGGAGTTTGCCGGATTACGAGAATATATCTAAAAGTAATCTACTTAATTACTTAATTCTTAGAATTTTTAATTTTAAAAATTCATAGCTACATTATTTCGATAGCTACAATAGTACATTATTATAATTTATAGTTACATTTTGCCATTATGCTATAATTATAACTATATTATAGCCTATTATCAGCCTATTTTATTAATGCTAATTAATTTAGTTGATTTTCACCTAACAGTTCATAATGAATCAGTCTTGAATTATGGCTAAGTCACAATCTGTTGGGCTTAACAGGGATTCGCTGATTTATCATACATAGGAATTTAATCAGTATTGTCATGTATTATAATTACCTTTTTAAAAAGAATATAACTTTAATTGTAATCTTATATAACACAGTCATAATCATTCTTAGTCATAATTGCTCTTATTTAATGAAACATATTTTGCAAAATCTGAATGATTAATTGATAAGTTCAAATTAAAAATAGCCTAAATGCAGAAGAGACTCAAATGATGGTTTGATGAAAAAAAAAAAGACATATGACGCAATTATATCAAACCAAAATGTACAAATCTTTTGAATTTAAGATTTCTAACCACTTAATGGATGATTTTGAAAAATCTTTCAACATTTTAGGGGAAAAAGCAATTATTTTTAATGCTTCATCTCGTATGAATAATTTATAATATTATTCAACTTCATTATAATATTGTTATTTATTTTAAATTATAAGTATTTTGTACCTTTGGTATTGTGTCGGTATTATCTACCAAATCTCTTCTTTGACGGTTTAACTATGAAAAGGATCTCGTGGTAGATTCAGGCAGTTTTTAATGTAGAGGATTTTTTCAGCAGAATAAATTCTGCATAATTTAATGTAAATTATCGAATGAAAAAATGTTATCGAAATGTTATCAAATAAAAATATTATTGAAATCGTATCAAATAAAACAATGTTACTGAAAATTAATTTTTTATTTTTCTAAAACATTTTATAGCTTAAAACATCAAAATTTTAATAAACTATCCAACTGAATTTATTTTTTATGCTCAAATATACTTACTAAAAGTAATTTATCTACTTACTTAATAATTTATCTGATGAATTAATAATTTATCTTATTCAAGATTCATGAAACTGCAATACCCTATAATATTTTTGGTTTCAGAATTTGAGTTGTGCAGATAAAATACGACTGTTTAAAATATTACCATAGTTCAGGAGATTGATTACCGAATTCAAATATTGACAATTTCTGAGTAGGTACAAGTAGTATACATGATAGAGATAGTAGTGTTTACAACACTTTATTAAAATTATTAATGATCGAGTATTTTATTGTATCTCGAATTGTAAGGGATAATTTTTCATACTTCTATTTTTTCCTTTTAAAAATATATTTTTAAAAATGTTTTTTACTATAAGCTTTTTAAATGAGCGTTGATTTTATTGAAAAAGCATTTTTATAATACTTTGACATTTTTAATTCAATGTATAAAATGAGTTTCATGTATTAGCTTTTTAAAAATTTAGTTTCATACATTTTCATTTCTTGCTCGAAAAATCTCGAATTCGTATTAGAAGAATTGTCTATTTCTTTTTTTCTCTCTATTATTATTCTTGTGGTTTTTCTTGATAAACCTTTAAAATCGTCTTCATTTCCTCATACATTTATACATTTTAATTTTCTGTTATATACCTTCATTTTATTTACTGATATATTTGTGTAAAAAATATGCCCAATGATTAAAATACCCTTTGATATTAAGCAGTGAAAATCATTTACGACCAATCAGAAGTTATCAAAATATTTGTTTATTTTTTAAACTTAACATCTTATATACTGCTGAAAAACTTTTATTTTTTTATCAACATCTAAAATGCATTTATACGAATTCAATAATTGTTTTATACGGAATGTACTAGTTACCACCAATTTACACTGATGTCAGATTATTAAAATCACTTGTTTAATAAGTATACATCCTTCTTTGAGTCTAAAGATGCACTGATGTCTTCAACTAGAGAAGCTTGGTGTATCATGACTGCAACAGAAGTTGGTCTAATAAAGTTCTTTGTTAGGATGTTGTCGCTCGAATTTATATTTCGACGTTTTCCGTAAGAAAACAAAATGTACAGAGATTCGTCTACAAAATATAAAACAAGACGAAATTCGTTCGATCTAAGTGTTCTTCCACTCTTTGAGGGGACCATGTAACTACAGCATGTTATTATGCTGATAAATTTTAGTTATCGTAAGTGCACAAATTGGATGATGGCTACCAAAGTAAAATTTGCGCCTGGTACATTCACTCCCACTACTTTTAAATTCATTGCTAATGGTAACCGTTGCAGTACCCCTATTCCTACAAAAAAGCCGGTAAACTCTCCGTTATCTCTGCCGTTAATGATCCTTGACTGTCTTTGATAAAATGTTTCGCCTGCTTGAAAGCACCTTTGATACCTGATAACTATGATACGTTCTGAACAGTTGACAACTCTTGCAGTTTGCAAAATGCTTTTTCCCTCCGTCTGAAATTTCAATTGATTCTTGGACAAAATCCTAAAATCCTATTTTTTTTAAATTTTGCTATGAGCAGCTATTTAACAGAATACGTCCCCCCCCCAGGCATGTATACACCACTTTAAGACTCACCCCTTTCATTCTACTGGGATTTCAGACAACTTAATATGCATAACACACAAGTAGTTTTAATATTTTGGCTGATCTATGTTACCCTTTTTAAAAAACTTAAGAAATATTTTTGTATAGAGAAAGGTGCTTATTACATTGAATGAAAAAATAATAATCCAGTGACGCAATAATTAAACTACTTATAAAGGGATTAAATATTTTTGTCTATTCATAAACCTAGAACTGATAAATATTCTTAAATGTTTAAATAACATAGAAATAAAATAATTTTTTACGATAAAACTTTTTATTCATAGCAAACCAATAATTTTTAATAATTTTTTTTTGTGAATAATGAGTAAATAAAAATGTAATTTATAATACTTTGAAATTAGTTTTCATAAAATCAAATTTTAAATGTAAAGGTTTTTTTACTGATATAAATTTTTATTATTTCTAATTTTTACATCCATTACTCATTGAAATATTTTGACTTTTAAAAGAATGAAATAAAGGAATACAACTGAGTTTCTTATTTTTTGATGTTCATAATAAATAAGTTCATATATAAGTTGATTTTTAATCGATTGTTTAATATTTTATCATTATACCTCTCATACTAAATAAATCTCAATTATTTTGAAAAGTCACAATGTAAGTGTTTTGCAAACTTTTTTTCAGTTATTGACTCGTTTGCAGGAAAATTATTTACGAGTAAATTCAAAATTTGTACTAAGGACGCAAAAAGATAAATATAATTAAAAAAAAATTTTTTTGACTCCATTTATACACAAATATGAAACTCTTATATTTAATAAAAGAAAATACAAATTACGAATGAAAATATAATTTATTAATGCTTCGGTGTTATTTTTATATATACAACAAATAAATAAGTAAATCCATGTGAATTTTTTGAAAACATCCAGAATTTCTAATTTCTTATTACCAAGAATGACCGTAATTATCAGCCTCATTACTGTAAGCACTCTCATCGGAATGTCCATATCCACCACTAGCAGAATCATCACTTACTTTCACAAATTGAGTTACTGGAATATGTTTCAAAACATTAACAGTTTTTATAATTGGTACAGTGATAATCTTTTCATAGAAGTCTTTGCCAAGACCTTCAGTATTCTGAATGCCATAAAATCCCAAACCATGTTCGTTTTCTAATGAATCCACTTCATGACCTACTCCATAGCTTCCATGCAAATCTTTTTCATCATATTCTCCTGAATAACCATGTCCTTGTCCAGATTCATCAATTTCTGCACTATATCCTCCTCCTAGTCCCTTACCACCTCCAAATCCAGATCCCTTTCCGAAACCACTACCCAGTCCTTTTCCAAACCCACTTCCTAATCCTTTACCAATACCACTACCAATACCGCTTCCAATGCCTTTTCCTATTCCACTACCAATTCCAGATCCTTTACCAATTCCGCTACCGATGCCGCTACCAATTCCCTTTCCACTTCCAATTCCAGATCCTTTTCCGATTCCACTACCTATTCCACTTCCAATACCTTTTCCGATTCCACTACCTACTCCACTTCCGATACCTTTTCCGATTCCACTGCCTACTCCACTTCCGATACCTTTTCCGATTCCACTACCTACTCCACTACCAAGACCATGTCCACTTCCAACTCCACTTCCAATTCCACTACCGATACCGTGTCCACTTCCTACTCCACTTCCACTACCGATACCGTGTCCACTTCCTACTCCACTTCCAATTCCACTACCGATACCGTGTCCACTTCCTACTCCACTTCCAATTCCACTACCGATACCACTTCCTACTCCACTTCCACTTCCAATTCCACTACCAAGACCGTGTCCACTTCCTATTCCACTACCAAGACTGTCCACTTCCTACTCCACTTCCAATTCCACTACCAAGACCGTGTCCACTTCCTATTCCACTTCCACCCCACTACCAAGACCGTGTCCACTTCCTACTCCACTTCCACCTCCACTACCAAGACCGTGTCCACTTCCTACTCCACTTCCAATTCCACTACCAAGACCGTGTCCACTTCCTACTCCACTTCCAATTCCACTACCAAGACCGTGTCCACTTCCTACTCCACTACCAAGTCCATGCCCACTTCCTACTCCACTTCCGATTCCAGAGCCTTTTCCAATGCCACTACCAAGTCCGTGTCCGCTCCCAATTCCTGATCCAAGACCTTACCACTTCCTATTCCACTACCAAGACCATGTCCACTTCCTATTCCTGATCCAAGACCTTTACCACTTCCTATACCGGATCCAAGACCATGTCCACTTCCTATTCCTGATCCAAGACCTTTACCACTTCCTATACCGGATCCAAGACCATGTCCACTTCCTATTCCTGATCCAAGACCTTTACCACTTCCTAGACCGGATCCAAGAACCCACTTCCTGGCCTGATCCAAGTCCTTTACCACTTCTTAGGCCAGAACCCAGACTTTTCCCCTTCTCCAAAACCTGATCCAAGGCCTTTTCCTCCGCCATATCCTCCCTCCATGTCCCCCACCGTATCCACCTCCTTCTCCTCCTCCATATCCTCCCTCCTTGCCCTCCGCCGTAACCTCCTCCATGAGCACTTCCTGCCCGTATCCTCCAGCTTCTGATCCTCCATATTCATCACTTTCGAGGAATATCCTCCTTGAGAAGATGCTACTAGAAGGAAAGCACAGCAAAGGGACAACTGGAAAGAAAATAAGCGATTTATTCAAGGTAGAATGATTTGGTTGTATTAAGAAAATTTGAAAATAAATATTTGATTTTTGGTATTTTTTATAAATTATAGCAATATATATATATATATATATATATATATATATATACATATACACACAATGAAAAATTTCTGCATTTCCTTAATTTATTTTGTCAAAATTTTCTTTAGAATGAAAAAAATTGTCCCCAATTTTTTTCTTTTCTAATGACATTTTGGTAGCTCACTTAGATTTTATCTAATATCCCCATAAGAAAAAAATGAACGACCAAATCTTTATTAAGAATTTTACGAAGCATTAATGAAAAAGGGCTTGAACGATTAATTTGAAATATTTAGCTTACCAATTATTTTCGCTTATTTTCACCATTAATTCGACATTTCTTTGATTTATACTTACTTAATCTTTGTTTGTTTAATGCAAGAAATTTCTTTATAAAAATAAAACTTACCTCTTATCAAGTTGCCAATTGAAGTCAATTGCCATTAATATAATTTTGTATGATGGAAGTTAATTTATTACTATTATTGTGAATTGTTGAAAACAATAGAAGAGAGTGATAAAAAGTTAAGATTTATGATAATCAAAACAATTTTCTTAATAAAATAGTTTTTAGAAAAATATCAGAACTTACAAGAAACAATTCCATTTAATACAATTGTATTTAATGCTGAAGTTTAAAAAAATAAATAAATAAAAAGTATTTATAAATACTAAGAAGTTAGAAAACCAAAAACAAATTAAACTTTTTATGTATATTGTTGAAATCCATGAAAAATATTTTAGAAATACAAGCTTTTAATAATAAAACATAATACCAAAATAGCAGTGTTTTTCTAATAATATGCAAATCTATAAGTGAAATAAATCCCAATAAATTAATTTAACAGTTCCATTATTTCTTTTTTATAACCAATTTGATTAGCCCACCGTTGTTCTATAAAAAAAAAAAAAAACTAATTTGAGCAAAGATAATGTCATAATAAAAGGATACATTTTTAAATTCATATTTTATTTTTTAAAGGTAGATAATTTATTACAGATAATTATAAAGTAAAAATAATTAAAAGAAAAAGAAAAATGAAGTAACCATAAAAGTTTTAATTAATGTATTAAAAATGTTTAAAACAAAAAAATATTGGGTTCTTAATATGCACAAAATTATCAAGATAGAAATATAAATATCAAATTGAATTTAAAAATTTTTTTAACTAAAATATTTTTTTAAAATTAATTTTTGTATAATATTAAGTGATTTAATGAAAAAAATTTTAATATCTATTAAATACTTATACACAAAAATTATTAAAAATATATGTAAACAATACACTGTATGCTTAATTACATTGTAGGTTAATCAATATTCTGTGATTATTTTCAACCTCATCAATTTTTCCCTACATTTTACGATTCCTATATCCCAAAATCTCACATTTCCTCCTATCTCTAAATTACTTAAATGAAAAACATAAGTTAATACATACTGATATTAGCAATAAATTACTGAACAAAGTTTTATTGTATTTTCTAAAAGTTAAATTTTAAAGTTAAATAGTTTAATCATATCCTTATCAAATTGCTTACTCACTATTTTAACTGTAAAAATAAACATCCTATTTTTTAAAAATATATATTGTATTCATTCACATATTTAACTCAACAATAAAATCAAAAATTATAATTAATTTTCTACTTTTACTATTCAATGAAAATTTTTTGCAAGTCTTACTAAAATCATTTAAAGTTATCTATTTCTACAACCTTATCCGTAAATTTAACTCCAATTAATTTTTGATAATTTAGATTACTTTCTCTCACTTCTGATTCAGACACACTACAGCTATGTTTAAAAATATTATATGTTTTACTTAATATACCAAATATCAACGCATTCTTAAAACATAGCAACTTTCTTCATTTATATGAGCACATTTGTTGCCAAACACTTCAATCCGATTAAATAAGGTTTTCTCACCGACGCTGAAAATGATACATTTCTGCCCTATCTTAACTGTGTGCCTCGGATAGAAGACAATCGCATGACTATAGTTGAAACTTCGAAACTTACCATTCGATTCATTGTTGTCTCTTATATATATAATCAAGAGGTATGAGAGGAGAGAGAGAGAACTGATTCCTTTGTCTTGGACTGGAGACATTTCTCTCCTTTTATATATTTCATCTAAGAAAAGTTAAAAAGCACTGAAGCGTGATTGGACAACGCCCATCTTCGGGGTAGTTCATCCAGTTTCGCTTGATTCAGTTAGGGGGAGTAAATTAGTTTGCAACATACGCGTCAACCCGAAACAAGAATTGATCATCTTAATGATACTCAATTTCGCCAACTGCTGGACTGAATAACTTAGGTATGAGCTTACAACCGCGTACAAATATCCAAATTGTTTAGTCCTGTGACATACTTGAGGCTGGATCTAACAATTTACAAAATAAGAAAAATAGGCCTATTTTAGATGTAGAAATGTATTTTTCTCACTTTTGCTAACTCAGCGTAAATTCATATTACGAAGAAGATTATTGCGCAACTGCATGCCGTATTGCTTCCTTGGAATACAAATAATCAGTTTAAAAACAATGACAGGTCATCACTTTCTTGAAAGAGAAATTTAACAAATGAGGTAATTTATTAGTAATTTAAGTTGCGTTATCCTGATAAAAAAACGTTTTACATATTAGATCTTTTCATAAACATCTCAATTATAGATTTAATTGTTTTCATAAACATTTCAATTGAGATGCTTCCTAAACATCTCAATTGAATCGCAATATGACAAAAAAAAAAGCTATTTTTTTGCACGTATATTGATAAACTGTTATTTCCATATTAGCATATTACCATCTGTTTAAAATAATTAATTTTAATTGATGCATCAATAATATTTGTGTTTTACTTGGCAAATGAACATTTTTTAAATAATTTATTATTTATCAAATCGGGCATGCAATGCTTTTAAAATGTAAAATGTAAAAAAAGTAATTTTTTCCCCATTTCATATTTGTTTGAAAATTTTAGAGCATTTTTTTTTGAATCGAATCGATAGAAGAATTTTATTTCCTTTTTCTTTATTGCGATTTGTCAGCTACATAGAAAATATATCATAAATTATATTAAATATAATTCATGAATTGCAGTTTCTTGATAGTTTATACATTCTACAAGTTATTGAAAAGTGCCTTTCTCAATGGTTTCTAAGATCTTATACAATAAACACTAATTTAACTATCGAAATTCTGATTGATATAGAAATTATTCTACCTCTTTTCATGGTTTGAATGCAATTCATTTATATATCGAATTATTTTTTATCATGTAAATAATATCTTATATTTTATAGTTAAGACTTACTAGCATTTTATGTAATTTATAGTTCAGTCCACACAATATTCATTTCACCGGACTTAACCAGCAAGTCCACCCACTGGGGTCAAAAAGACCCAACTCTTTTTCTTTAGTTGAAATTTCTTAAGAATTTCTCCATATTTGGTGGCGATACTTCCTGTACTTTACTGTGTGGTCATATGGTCATTTGTTCTGGTCAATGGTCATATGTCAATGGTTCTTTTGGTGTGGTCAGACGGGAAAATCACAACAAAAAGAAGAGAAAAGGAGAGTTCCATTCTGACAAAGGTGCTGATTTTTAGACCCCTTGCGTGAGCTAACGTTTTAAAAATTTAAATTTAACATAGTGATAATGACAGTGTACGAGAGTGAGCAGCAGAAAAAAGGGAGATATTTTTGCGAGAGTTCCCCCAGACAGCGAATTAGAGGAAATTAGGTTATTAGATTAATTTATTCTGAAATTAATGGAATTTCTGAACGAACATGAAATAGAATCGAACAGAATTAAATTTTGAAGATTCAAATTTAAGAATGGGGAATATAATAACGAGATTTATTTTGGGAAGGAAGACACAATGGAAAATAAATAGCTCCCCCAAAGTGTACAAACACGATTTGTCAATTTCATATCGTACTTAACCTGGTGACAAAACCATTTACAGAGCTCTTACGAGTTTTTGTATAACAAGAATATGATTCAATATAATTATTTGAAAGAATTTGTTGTCCAACTTATAAAAGAGCATTTATAAAATGAACAAAGAATAAATGTATTTCACAATGTGTTAAAACAACTGTAAAAGGCAGTTAAATATACCAGAGAAACAAATCGTCTTAAGAAATCACCTGTCCTCCATCTATATAAAAGTGGCCAAGAAAATAAGATAGAAAGACATTAACTGATTGTTTAAAATTGTCACATACAAAAGTTTTTCTGAAGAACATCATGATGAATAGTATATTTATAACTGGAAAAAGTGTCAAAAATAATATAATTTGTACATATGCAAGAAAATTAAATCAAAATTCGAACTGATTTCTCCCATTGAATAGTGAATTTTCATGCTTTCTTTTCTCAAAATTTTCAAATGTATATACAATATAAAACATAGATTTTATTTTTAATTTGATAATATTTTACCAGAAAATAGTATTTATTTTACATATAAAATAAAAAAAGCGATTAAACAAATGATTAAACACGTCGGAAAATGTAAAAAAAAAAAAAAATAAAAAAAATGAGGGTAAATTAAAATTATTATTTTTTCTATTTTAAAATTGTTATTTAAATGCAGTAATATTTGTCCAAATAATAATAATATTATTTGTGCAATTATACTAAAGGCAATAATAGTTGTTGCAATAGTAGTGATATAAAAATTCAAATTTTAAAAATAATTTTTTTTTGTTTAAAAGAGTTGATACGTTGGTGAGAAATTAGTTAAAAAATTATGTTCGACCCCATGTGTGTGTTAGTTTTATAAAACTGAGTTCGAGAACTTTAGCAATAGCTGAATAAAATGCAAAAGCATGCCTTTTTTCCTGCATTTTGCAGAAATATTTGCTGTTTAGACATCCACCCACAAATTTTAAAAATTTAACTTTCAAATAGGAGCACCATAAATGAACATATGCCACCTCTATAAAGAAAATCCTATTATTATCCATGATTTTACAGGTATTTAAACTCATATTTGAATACCGAACTTTGCTGGTTTTTACACTATTTTGAAATAACATTTAAAATGGAATCAAAAGCTATCTTTTAAAGCTAAAAGTACTATTTAAGAAAATATTCAATTGATTCTTATTATCTAATATTCATATTATTCATTTTTGTATAGCAATCCAGAAACTACTTCAAACTTCTTGAAACAAAAAACCGTTTTAATTCCTTTTAAAGCAGGAATACACAGACCTATAAAAGAAGCTGGCTGCATGCACTCACTTTAACTGATTACATCACACACACACGAAAATAACTCTCAAAGATTATATAACATAAAGAGCTTTAATTTTTTTATGCAATAATAAATGAATATTATAATATAGTAAAAAGGTAAATAAAGAATTTTATGCGCGATATTGGTTAAATTTATTAAGTGGTTTAGTATTCGGTAAAATTTTTGTAGTAATCAAATGCAAAGGTGATTAATCAAGTGATTTTTATTTATTGATTTTTTTATATATTCATACATGAAAATGTTTATTTACAAGCATCTGTTGATCTAAACAGGCTTGCATTATTTACAACAACCACATCTACTTTGTTTAACGCAAATTCAAATGGAACATGCCTTTGACAATAAATATCGTAGAGATAGAAAAAATTACGTAATAAGAATAAGGTATAAATATAAGCTAAAATTCCAGATATAGCGTTATCGACAAAAATTCTTGATCATTAGTTTGTCATGAAATAGAAAAAAAATTGAATAAAATATTTTTCTAAGTATAATTGTTTACTTTTTTATTAAATTAAAGCGAATTATGCTCCTTGTTTTAATCTTTCATCAGAATTTGAAAACTCTTTAAGAATTAGCAAAAAATTTTGAAATAAAAGGAACATATGATGCTGCAAGTATCGACGGATTGCACGCAATCTGTGCTTCCATGGTTTAAAAAAGTAACTTTTCATTTCAGTATTCTAGCTCTTTCAGTATAAATATGAGGTTTCATATGGCATAAAAATTCTGAATAGAAAATATAAATAATTATTGCTGCATAATAATTTCATATAATAAACGAAATTATCAACTTAGATCATCATCATCATTGTCGCCCTACGATCATATTAGATCGGGGCCTTACGATCATTTAAAGTGGATTCCAAATCACTATATACATTCATGGCACAGCCGGGACACCAACTTATATAGCATGTGCGAATTAGGGTTTCATGTGCACTTTAATTATCAACTTGCGCAGTATGTGCAAATTATACTTTCAAGTGTATTTAAAAATTATCTTTGTCTTTTTTGATTCAAAATCAGCATAGATGTTTAATTTTTTTTAGCATGAGAAATAACAATTATCTTTATGTATGTTTCGTATTTCAAAACATATTTGTCGTTTTTTCGCCGTAAATCTAAAATTGTTACATTGGAGATTTAGTTTATAATCGTATTTTTTTTTTTCTGTACATGAAATATTAGTTATATTTTTACACAGCTATGGCAGTATGATCTAACAAGTAACAAATGCAATTACAATAAATTAAAGCATATTCTGCTTAAAATTTTTCTATAAATTATAAATTTGAATGAAAAAAAAAAAAAAAACAAAATTTTAAGAATTTTAAAAACAAAACTTATTTTTTCAGTACTTTGGATTGATTGAAAACATCTTATAAAAGCAAAAAGTATCTTATTTCAGTTAATAACACCTATTGAAAAAAATAGGTTTTAGTCAAGCTTGAAAAGAAAAACATATAATCTATTAATATTTGAGAATCCAGACGTCCTTATCTGACTATTAACTGTTAAAGGAAAACGATTAATCCTCTTATACTAACGAAAATAATTCACACACAAATAATAACTATTATTTTAATGGAAATGAAATAATTGCAAGGTGGAAAATAGCATGAATGTTTGTTAAAATAATTATAAGATGAATTCCCATACTAATTTAAACTACTCATTAATCACAAGTCCTTGATCTAAAAAAAGGAAACCTCTTAGTACGTGGACTTTCACTTTTTTTAAAGAATTCAAATAACTTAGCTGTCATAGTGTGGTTCCGTTTTATTGGGAATTTTAATCATACAAGGAAAATATAAAGATAGTCTGGAGGACAATGAAAACTAGGCTGATAAGCTCCATTGAGTTTAAAGATAACAAGTCAGTTGTAAGACAGAAAACAACTGACAAAAGACATTATTTCGGAAACTTAATAAAAATAAGAGTATATGTTTGTGTCGAAACTCTAAGGTAATTAACGTTAGGAATCTCTAAATTGTGTTAAATTTAAATTCAAGCACGTTTTTAGATAATTTACGTAATTTAGCTTAAATATTCAATATATTAAGAAAAACTACTTTACAAAAATTACTGAAATATTTACTTGATAAAAATTTAATTTTGAAATCAAATAATTATTTTGACTTAGTTTAGTCTTGAATACTGTTCAGGTTACATGCTGTTTCGATTTGATAAATTTGATAATGCGTTGCGTGTTATTTATTTATTTATCGTTAAACTTCTATTTCAGTTATGTGTTATGTCTATTTAATAAATTTGTGTGGAAAATAACGTTGAGATTCAGATTTTAATTTTTCATATTTCAGTTTTATTTACAAATGTTAGATTTAAAAACAAATTGAAAGCTTTAATAATTGAACTGCTATAAGCTGTTATTATTTTATATTAATTTTATTGTAGTATATTATACATTATTTTCAGATTATATCACCATCATCATCATAGGCACAGTAGCCCCATGTTGGGCCAAGGCCGTCTGCCTACTGCAGATTTCGAGGCAGGAGATGTTTTCTTTTTTACTAAGTATTGTTGCCTGTCCTACGCCCAGTTTTATTAGACAGGGACCTATGGTTTAAAGTGGATTCCGAACCACTACAAACATCTATGGCACCGTCGGTCCTCAACCGCGAAGCCTGTGGCCCTGACGGACAGACACTCGGCCATCAGGCCCCTTCAGATTATATACCAACATATAAATATATATGCGGATGAAGAATTTTCGTAGTGTAAAAATTCATTACAAATTGAAGATTACTCAATATAAAATTGCGTGTTTTATATCCCTTTATTTGAAAAGAAATTTATTTTTATTGGGAGTATATTTTCAACGTTAAAGATATTATATATGTTTTAGGAATACAGTAAAAGTTGAAACAAAATAAATCAAACAGCATATAAAAATTGAAAAGATATATTTAAAACTAGTGATGCAATATTTTATAATATCCTTGGGCAATATATCTTTAGAAAATATCTTATTAATTTAGGTATTCCCAGGGTTATTTTATTAGGGTATTCCCAGGGTTATATTAATTTAGGAATTTTTATTATGTCAGAAAAAAAAAACATGTATTGAAAAAAAAAAAAACGCGTTGAAAAATTATACTTATTTTTAGAAAATCTACTCAATGAATACATCTGAAACCTGCCTTTTTGCTTTTTTAATTGTTGTATCAGTAGTAATAAATTGCGTGTATAACTAATATTTTATAAATTATTGACATGAACGAGCATTTTTAACAAAGTATCCATTAAAAGTTGTGTAAGTAAACAAATTTTTTTTTTAAATTTCAACTCATTTTATGTAACAGTTTCTTCTGATTGCTGTTAATTTTTTAAATATAAAACAAAGTTCAAAATAAGTTTTTCAAAAGTTTAGTCTTATAATTTATAACAATTATAATGAAATAAATTTTTTAAAATTTGTTCATTGCTTTTTCTGTCTGTTTTAACATTTAAAACAAGATATTTTATGGAAGTCTTCAATGCCATTTTTCCTGAAAGAATGAATTTAAAGGCTTTCAATTTTACATGCTAATTTATCATAATTTATAGTGAATATTTTGATTTAAGTCATGTTCTACTAGAACTACAGAGTTGTAGCAGATTCAGTGTTACCCAGGGGATACTTTGCAGTCACATTGTGCTACAACAATTTTGAACGAACACGCCCAATGGTAGTATCTGAAGGAGCTTTACATTTCCTCCAGCCCAAGTGTCGAACTTCAAGCTAAGCAACCCTAGTTTGGGTATCCAACGTCCACTTTAACCGGTCCTTCCCGGTCTAATACAACAATATTAAGAAGTTGTATATAGTTTCAGTCAATTTATAGATATTTCATTTTTTTTTAAACTTAATATATATATATATATATTATATTTTTAGAAATAATTCTCAGTAGCTTAATCAATTAAACAATTAAAAACATAGTTACATTTAAATAAAGGATTTGAAAAAAGTACATATTTACAAAATAAAATAAAACGGCAAAATGAATGCTTTTAAAATAATTATGGAATCGTTTTTGTACAAAAATATCATCTGAAATGAAATAATTAAAAAATAATTCCGCAAGAGTTTTATGAAAATTTTTACTTCAAAACTAACAGGAAAAAGATCATCTATAGTAGTTCTCAAAAAATGCTCTTGAACCGTCAACCCTTTTTATCATAAAATATACTATTTGTTTGATACTTTGTTTCTTTATTCCATATTATTAATACAAGAATTTTTTAAATAAATTAAAATATATTAAGAATATTCGGTTGATAAAACCATCAGTAATTTGCTTGCAATCAATAGACATATTTACTGTATGCAACGATATCTATTGTTGCATTACAGTAAACACGCCTATTGATGTTTACTGTAATGTCTACAAATGTTATTGATGTACAGTAAACTGTCTATTGATGTTTACTGCACGTCTACAAATGTTTAATTTCTTATTGTAACCCTAATCATTGTAACGTTTGAATCATAGCATTAAAAATGTGGTTTTTTTTTTTTCAAAACAAAATGTGTTTTCAGAATGGTTTCTTTAACATTTTTAAACTTAAGATTTTTTATGATTCAAAAAGTATTTAATTGTAATTTTGAAGTTCACAATAATTAAAATTTGTGTTCATTAAAACGTTCTTCCTTTTTATTTTTTATTTATTTTCTGAAAGACTTAAGGTAGTTTAATTCATATCAGCATGAAATAAATTAAACCGCCTCAACAAATTAATTAATCTGTCCCTCCGCTTTTTAATTTTAAGTCCCTTTTAGGCCCGCGCTCCACAACTACGACTGATATAATAGATCAGATTGCTGATATAATAGTTCATATTACTGATATACCATACTACTGATATAATAGATTATACTATATGACTACTACAGATTTGCTATTTACATCAAATATAAAATGTTTCGTTCATTTTTTTTAATTCTGTCCTGTATTTTTCCTCCAATTGAGTAAAAATTTATTTCGGTATTAAAATTAAAATTCTATAAAGAGATTTGCTCAGTTTTCAAACAAACATCAAAACAGAAAAATGCCTCTTAATTATGTAGAACATATAACTAATATTAATATGGTAAATTTATTTTTAATACTATTCAAACTGACAACATTAAATGTGGACAGTTAACATTAATTAGTTAACAGTTAACATTAACACATCTTCTGTTAACATTAATAATAATTAATGTTAAATTAATGTTAAAAATCTAAGAGTATTATTTAAATACTTCTGTTAACATTAATTATTATTAATGTTAACAGAAGTATTTAAATAATACTCTTAGATTTTTTATAAGATAAGTATTAGTACTGAAAAGAGATAATACATTTGGATATTTATTTATTTAAGATATTTTCTTTAATTTATTTGAAATAACCTTTATTTTATGTGAAATTCTAAAAATAATGGATAATTGATGGATAATTTTCAAAATTATAAATAAAAAAAATTAGGATATAATTTTTTTAGTGTTTTCTATGACTAAATATGCATTAAAAATTATCTACATTAAGAATTATCTAAAATATCAATATTAATAGATATTTTATTGTTAATGATATTTGTCAAAATCTTTAAGGCTGTGTGTCTGATTTTATACTTTTATAATAATAAAGAGTAATTAATTGTAAAAAGGCTAATAATTTTAGGGAAGTAACCTTACAGAAAAGATTAATAGAAGAAGCTGTATGTTTTGTAGTTAATCGAAGTGAACATAGTACACATTTAAAAATTAAAGCATATTTTTAAAGTGGGAGTAATTTGATTTGAACACTAATAAAAACTCTTAGATAAATGGCTCAAAACAAATTAAAATTTATTAATTTTACAAATGAAAGAAAAAAGAAAATGTTCCTTTTATTACAAATTATTAAAAACTGATTTGCTTCCTGTATAATTCCTACGAAGTTTATTAACCAGATAATGAGGAATTTTCCCAATTTTTAGGTTTACTTTATTTATTAAATAATATGTAAATGCGATTGATCTTCAGATTTTATATCTTACTGAAATTGGTTTCTTAATTGTTTTGATGCACTAAAGTTTCATATATATAGTATCGCTATTTATATAATTTATTTGAATTAGAAGGGGTTTTGTATTCTTTTAATAATATAAAAATTAATACATATATACTAAGTTACTACTTTATTGTAAATGATGATAAAAATTTGTACAGGAGGATTCTACAATGAATATCAAGTTCCATGATTTATTTCTGAATAGAAAATAAAAATATCCCAATTATCGCTAATTTATAAATAAAAAATCTCTTTAAAATTTTATGGAACCTTAATTTATTAATATACACGTTAATTGCCGAATAAAATTAATTTCTGTTTTCTGAAGATCCCATTCAAATGTTTATATTCGCTAACTATTAGCAACACAAAAACTATAAAAATTAAAACCTAAAGAACTATAATGATAATAAGGATTAGATGAATTTATGAAACACATTTTTATTTCTTGAACTGTTAAAAAGTCTTAAAAAGATTGATTAAAAATTAATTTTACAGAATATATTCCAAAGTAGTTTGTAATAAATGAAATGAACGAGCAAAGAAAAGGAAAAATATTTATATCAAATTTCCTTCTGACAGACTTTTTAGCAATTTTTTCAAATAATTACATTTGATAATTTCAATAAATGTAAGGCAAAGTAACATTAAAACGCTAAAAATAAAGGGCTATAGACATTAATAATTATAATGCAGATATTCAGAATTTCAATACTTTTTAATTAAAGCATAAAAAAACTTTGTGATAATTTTAACTCTTTTTATATTCCTTTCCTGTCTTCTTGTGTTCTTTTTATCTTATGCTTTAATTTTATTATCAGTGACACAGATTTTAATTCAGTTTTCTAAATTTTGCCATGTATTACCACACCCGTATGCCTAATACCCTTTGCGAGAATAAATATTATATATATCTATTCACGATTAATGGTACAGATTTCTTTATTTTATTTTTAAGATACAATGCAAGAACTCTATAAGGAATAATCTTTCTTTTCATAAATAATACAATGGCATTCAATTTTCTCAATCAGTTCTTCCGTGAAGGAACTATTTGGTAATTTTATTTCTGAACAATGAAATTATTTAGGTACATTTACAGCAAGAATTCTCTGATTTGGAAATGGGATTTTTATATTTGCCATACAATATAAACGTTAGAATTGTGTTAAATAATGCAACAATTATCTCTTTTACTTCGTTACGGAAGTTAAGTTGAAATGCGTGTGTGTAGTTAATAAATAAAGAAACATAACTGATTTAATTTATGTTAAATAATAATTTATTGAATAAATATAAATAATGAATATAAATTATATTATTACAAACGAAAAATGTTCAATCTTGAATGTAAGTTAAATAATTTTTATGAGTTTATCAGTTAGTCGAATTCCACAAGACTTGTTAAGACTCCACAAGACCTATTAAAAGAAGAAAATGCCAAATTAATTTTACCAACTTTAAAATACTAGTTTAAAATATATTTACAATAATAATGTTACAATAATCATTGCTTATACATTTATTTATGTTTTTAATTAAGAATGTATAATTAATACATATAATTATTTTATTTTGTAAAAATTTGAGATATTAAATAGGACGTTAATGTTACTTTTACAAGTTAGTTAAAATAAAAAAATTTAAGTTAACTATTGTTGAACATAATAATAACAAAATTTAATTTAAACGATAATGCATTCATAATAACTACAGTCTAATAAATATCCTTAGTTGCCTCCAGAAAGGAAAGTCTTATGAACGTTTATTAAATATTGTATTTAAGATGAGTTTAATTAATATTAGTAAGTTTTTGCAACGTCGTTATAATCCCGTTAAATTTGTTAGTTTGAAGCACTTAAATTGAACATGTACTCTTTTGAGTGATATTATTTATAATTTAGTGATTTTAATTGGGGTAATATTTGTTTTAAGAAATGCTCAATGAAATATTACAAAAGGATAGACAAAGTATACATCTCTTCTAATAAATGTTTTATTACTAAAATTTTTCTGATTTTATATAAATAATTTGTAATGAATTATTGATTTTTAGTTTATTATAAATTAGTTACAATTACAATAAATTTACAATACCTGTTTATTCAGACTTTTAACATAAAGCGGATCAAATTATTTTATTTCATATAAAATATTTGCAATACGAAAAGGAATTTTATGGAAATTTAATCAAAACGTAAATAATGTAAATTTGTTCTAGTAAATATGAAAAGTTGATTTCTTTAATATGTAATTTATCTTTTACCTAATTGTATAACAGTTTTTATTTTTAATAGGAAAGAAAGGATTAAATTTTTTAACTTTTGCTGTTTCACCATAATTCTTTCATGTTTGATTGGCCACCACTTGACCATCCTCTTCCACCTGATTTCTTGCCTCCTCCATAGCCGCCAAGATTTCCTCCATTGCTTGACCATCCTCCATAACCACCTCCTAATCCACTCATAGTCCAGCCTCCACCTGATCCTTTGCTGGACCATCCACTTTGACTTCCTCCCCCATAATTGCCGCCTCCATATCCGCCTGAATTACCACCGGAACCACCCTTCTTCCTACCACCTCCTCCTCCACTTTTTTTGTTACTACTTGGATATGTTCAACAACTGGTACATGTTGAATGACAGGTACATGTTTAATAACTGGGATAATTATAGTTTTACTGTTTCCAGCTTGTCCACCGCCATAACTACCTCCACGATTTCCACCATAGCCTCCTTGACTACCTCCCAAACCTTTGCCTAAACCTCCACTCAGACCACCACCATAGCCTCCTTGACCACCCCCAAACCTTTGCTAAAACCTCCACTCTTGCCACCACCATAGCCTCCTTGACCACCTCCCAAACCTTGCCTAAACCTCCACTCAGACCACCACCATAGCCTCCTTGACCACCTCCCAAACCTTTGCCTAAACCTCCACTCAGACCACCACCATAGCCTCTCCTTGACCACCTCCCAAACCTTTGCCTATACCTCCACTCAGACCACCACCATAGCCTCCTTGACCACCTCCCAAACCTTGCCTAAACCTCCACCATAGCCTCCTTGACTTCCATAGCTTCCACCGAATCCTCCACCGTGAGAGTCATCTCCTCCGTAACCTGCACTATGGCCTGAATTTCCTCCATAACTGCTTCCAAACAATCCACTCTGACTTCCACTTTTCCCATACCCACCTTGCTGCCCTCCACCATATCCACTTCCTCCTCCATAACCTCCACCAAATCCTCCTCCGTGGCCACCAGCTTCGCCATAACCTCCACTTTGTCCACCACCATAACTTCCTCCTGATCCCACGTTGTGATCACCACCATAACCACCTCCCTAATTCTGCATCCTGTCCACCACCATAACCTCCCTCCTAATCCTCCATCGTGACCGCCACCATAACCACCTCCTAATCCTCCATCGTGACCACTACCGCCACCGTATCCACCACTTAATCCTCCACCGTGACCACTACCGCCACCGTATCCACCACTTAATCCTCCCCATGACCACCACCACACCTCCACCATAACTATCTCCTAATCCGCCAGAAAGGCCACCACCTAATCCTCCAGAATGACCACCACTTAATCCGCCACTTCCATAGCTGCTTTTTAGATCATCGCCATATCCTCCGCCATAGCTACTTCCTAATCCAATGCTATTCTCACTTCCATATCCATAAAGCCAGCAGATGATATAGTGACAGCGACTAGTAAGACGCTCATATATATCTGCGAAAAGATAAAAAATAATTTTATATACAAGTAGTTTGTAAAATAAATAAATAAAATAATAAAAATAAAAATAGAAATTTAGAATTATGATAATAATTTAATATTTTCAACAAGAATTAAATTTTAATAAGATTTCTAGATTTGCAAGAATAATTTTGATAAGATTAATCTGTATTAATTTTGTTAGAAAACAAAAATTCTTGAAAATTCATAATAATGAAATAAATCTTTAAATTAAATCATTTCAATAAATTAAACTTTAAAATTTAAAGACTACATTATAAATATCAGTAAATACTATAATCTATGTTGAAATTTATTTAAAATACATTAATATTTGAATTAAGGTATAATACCCAAATAAAATCTCAAATTTGAGTTCGAAACTAAAAAAGAATTAAATTTGAATTTTCTTGAACATTTGATAATATTTAAAAACATTTTTACGTAAAATAACGAAGATATACTGAAGTAGCTCAAAGTCATTTGAAAAAAAAAGTAAAAGTAAAATAATAAAAAATTTAAATATAATAGTAAAATATCACAAATAGATAAAGTGAAGGTAATAATATCTACATAAAATCATAGAGTCATAAACATACATAATTTAAAAAAAAATTTCTGAAAAAATTCAAATTTGGACTATTTTTAAAAGTATTGTTGCAATACTTAATATTAAAACGAATAAATATTAAGTATCATATCAAAATTTAAAATTCTAAGATAGTCTTTCAAATAAATTATTGATGTAAATAATTCTTCCGAGGCGTGTAAATATTAAATCTTTTATTCTTCAGAATTTTCTTCAAGATTTAAAAAGCTATGAACATCCCAGGTAAAACTTACCAAGTACTCCATGGTTATTTGCTGAATTGGTATCCAAACTCAATATGCTGGATCTACTGAGTTGGTAGAACTTATATACTTCCAGCCGAGGTCTCAAAAACGCATAAAAAATACGTATTGATCGTTTATCGCGGTGAGTGTCCATCCTTATGATGCAATTTGACGCTTCAAAATAAATATGTCACCCACGCAATCATTCAAAACGCTGTCAAAAGTGAAGAAAGTTTCTCATCTTTTTTAATTTCCCTGTACCCATTATTGAAATTATAGAAGCATTCATGGGACGCAAACAGCAGAAAAAAATACACACCCTTTAAAACGCATGAGTTGTAGAGGAAGAAAATTGATCAAGAAAGAAAAATATATTAGAGTTTCTGGGGCTACGGCGGAAATGTGGAGGACAACATGATTACAGAAGAAATACACTTGGTCGAACATAGAAGTTCGTTAAAAAAGGTGGATGCTCTCTTTCCTCAGGCATTTTACAAGTTTCACAATCACGCAAAGCTATTGATCGTACATACATTGGCCAGAATCTCAACTATGCATTGTGTAAGGGTTTAAGAAAAATTTTATAATTCATTATAACGAGAAAAACTTTTGGAAAGGTCAGTTTTGAAAGCAGTTACTTGAAACCTAATAACATTTTCATAATCCATTGATTTACTTGTCAGTTTCCACTACTTTAACTCGTTAATTAACCTGGTTTCGCTGGATACTACATCAGAAACGAAGTAATTTTAATTTTGAAACATACTTAGCGTTAAATTAGTTTTTTAATGTCTGTGAATACTTGGAAGTAATTTAATATTTTTGTTTTCGAAGTATTCAATGACATTGGAAATTTTAAAGAATTTGTTCATTTGTTCGCAATTTCTAATTTGAAGTTTTGAAGTAACCATGCATAAAGATTAAGTTGTATGTGTCATAAGTGAAGTAATTACAATGAATATATTTGTAATCAAGAAGACTTGATAGATTATTCAAGAATGACGATTAAAAATTGCTATTTCGATATGTAATAAAAGAAATTAGAAAAAGACATTTAAAATTAAGTTCTAATAAAATACAACTTTATTAACAATTTTATATCAAGTGTTAAGCAAACATATGTAATACATTATTTTACGATAGATAATTAATAATAGGAATACTTTTCTATTAATTCGACGTGTTTTACAATACAAAAAATTGTTCATTATGAACAACATATAAAATAAAATTCTGCTTCACTTTATCATTTAAATGCTATTATTTAGACCAGAAATTCTCGATCCCCGGCATGAGCTGTAATGGATGCAGTTCAACATGAAAAAGTAAATTTTTAAACGGATACGGAAGTCCCAGTAACGGAATACTTGTATGACTTTAAGAACTATTAAACTTCCTCAACAAAATTGATTTTATTTAATGTTTGAAATTTTATTTACAAAAAGAGATATGTGAGATATTGAAGTTAATGCAGCATTTATTTTATTTAAATATAAACTACATTTCTTATTTTTATTTTTTAAGAAATATCTTATTTCAGAAAAAAAAATACAGTGGTAGGAAATTTTTGCTTCTTAACATGGTGCATATCTTAGACTGTATAGTTCTGGTGGACATCTTAAACTGTACCTTATTAGTAAAAATCTTATATTGGATATTATATTTGTTTAACAATTGCCAGTTAATGAGTATATTTAAAGTGCTCCTAACGAAGCTAAAACGTTGGACTCCCTTGATCTAGTGTAATGGTTCTTAATGTTTAAAATATTTATACACTTTAACTGATAACGATAAATTATACAGATTCGGGATACCTTATATTAAATAATATTTGGGACGATTGAAATATTCTACTTTGAGAGAAATTTAATAAAGTTACTGTAATTTGACGGTTACAGGTAAGTTTACGAGACCTTTTGGAAATATAAAAATGCATGTTGTTAAAAAGTAATCAATTTAATCTTTAATTTGAAATACTCTCTTTTAAAAAACTGATTCTCCATGAATAAATGACTATTTTTAATCAAATTAAATATACGTAATAAATTGATTAAAACTCATGGACTGTAGGAAGCAATTGTACATTGAATATTCAGTTCAGTAATTAAAGAGTTTGCTGTCAAGAGGAAAAGATTTTAGTGTTCTCATCTTGCACGAAAAGAGAAAATCTTTAGTTTAGTATAAAAAAAAGGTGCAAGCGTTAGTTCTTGAACAAGCTCTCTGTTTCGTTTACTTGTTGCGTGAAAGAGGTTTCGTGACATGGTTTGTTGATATGAATGTTGATTGTGCTGGTTATTTGTTTTGTATAACAGCATATTTTAAAAAGTAGTGATTGACAGAGGCATTTTTTTGTTCTCCTATTTATGGTTAATACTAATAGACTGATAATGAGGAAGAAAAACTGATAATGACTGATTCTAAAGAGGAATGACTGTTTATTTATAGGGCATCTTATTTTTAATGGCCATTGCAATACAGGAAAATATTTCCAATGAAGACGATGCAAACTGTGATCACATTGTCGTTCGAAAAGAATAAAGTTTCATTTTAAAGTGAATGAAACGAAATAAAAGGAAACAACGAATGACTGAAGGTAAGAAGTGCAAAAGTATAAAGTGAACATAAGTAAGTAATAGAATTAGTCTGTAAATACAGGGCAGAAAATGGAATGTGGTTTTATAATGAGATGATGAGTTAAAAGTTGCAGAAAGGCAATTGGGTGAGTGAAAAATGAAATTTTCTATTCTGACTTACTTACTGGCATGCTGTTATTTAATTTCAAATTTTTCCAATTAAATATTAATTTAAGTACTTGTATTTCTTTTACTTTTCTCTAGATGTCAGACCATCCATTCTGTGTCAAGAAAGAGGTATCTCCAAAATAAAACGTGGGCTCGATTATCTAGAGAATATTTTTGAGCAAGCATACTATCCTACTGTATAAGAACCCCTACGAAATTTATTAAAATGCATTATTTTTTATGAAAATTAAAATTTTCAATCTTTTTCACCGGTTTTCGAAAAATTATAAAAGCGGAGATACTTTCCCAGTTGCAGCAATACCTTCAATTGGTTAAACTTCTCTTGATGCCGATACGTGTTTGTGTGTGTTTATGTACGAAGTGATAAAGATTCCCATCATCCTGCAATATATTCTTCCAAGCATTCCTCAATTGTTATTCTATTTCTGCGACATTTTGGGGTGCCTGAATCTGGTGGCGTAAAGTCCCATACAAGTTTAGTTAGCAAAAGGTCTGGTGAACTTGCTGATTGAGAAAACGAATCAACAGTTCCGAAGCAGCCCAGAGATATGTGAGCTGTATGGTGCCTAGAATTATCTTGGGAAAAGAACCCTAAGGGTAAGGTAAACCTCATCAACATAACTTTAAATTATTAAAGTTGTATGCAGGATTACTAAGGTTGGCCTATTGTCATAAAAGATAGCGCCTCATAGCAGGGGAAATGATTGTGTACCATTGTAATATAAAGGCTGATTAGGACCGCTGGATCTGACTGTTCCATACACAAAACCATTGTCCTAAAATTCACAATTTATTATGTGCTATCTATATTCTGGCAGCTATTTTGATTTTCTATAACACACACCACAACAGGCGATGTTGTGGATTTAAAGGCAGGATTTTGGTATCCGACTACGTTTGAAAAGTATTTTTTTACCAAATTTTATAACTTTTTATTATTTGTCTCTATTAAAGTCAAATTATTCTGCTTTCCAGAACTACCTTTGTTTTTATCCCACGATAAATAGGGTTCAAGGCCACTGAGCGAATCGGAAGTTAGCTTGATTTTTTTATTATTATTATTATTTGTTATAGACTTCAAAAATATTATTGTAATTTGTTCATTTTACACGTCACTATATTCTTTATATATTTCAATGTATTAATCTTAAATTTAGCAACAACAGCTTCGTTTTGAATCAATATATATGACAATAACATGAATACTTTTTTAATTTAGAATTATTTTCATAGTATTGTAGCAGATAACTTAATAAAATTATATGTGAACAAATGTTCGATAAACTATATATATTTATTTTTCTTGTTTTAGATTATAGTATATTGCCTCTTTTTTTGTCAGAAATGTATTCCACATAAATAGAATTCGAATCCCCACAATAAAATTTTATTTTTGGTGATTTAATTTTTGTTGTTATTTTCATCAAATTTCATCATAAATTGGCCATTTCATGAAGATTTAAGTAAAATATTATTAATTTTTTGTGTTGTTTCCTAGTTTTGATTCGTATTCTTATCAAAAATATGGTTACATTGTATTATTAGAGCACTAAAAAAAAAATGTAAGAATCACTTGTTTTAAAGATCGCTGTGAGTGTAATCCTACTAGCCTACAATCTAATCCCAATCCAATTCAATCCAATCTAATCTTAATCCTACGAAGCCAAGAACCATGAGTTGATAGAAGGCACCACAGGTGGTATGGAAGAGGTTGTATTACATAGAATGTTAACAACGATGCCGTTAGGAAGTATAGGTTTATTCCACAATTTTCCAATCTTCAGTCACATCTGTGCAAATTGGAACTCCTAGAGCCTTCATTCTGGCGATGTGTTTCTTGCAACAACTTTGCACATCAATGTCCTTTCGGTAAATATGGTGGTCTATTATTCGGTATGATTGGCCAGTTTCACACACCTCAACTATATTCAAAGCCATCCAATTGGATGCAAAGTTTTCAACAACCTTGTAACCCTTATTAGTTATAGTATGCCTCCAGGAAATTACAATATCGATAAGAAAACAAAAACCTTACGCAGTTTTTACCTGTTTTATACGATGATATTTGAGCAGTAGAAAGGTGTACTATGACTTAACTCTCATGCTACCTTAAACATTTAACTATTTGTATATTTAGTATAAAGAGTTCTGCATACAAATTTGGATTTTTATTTTTGTTTTTTTTTCTTTATTTATTTATTTTTGCAAAAAATGTAGGAAAAAAAAAATCTTATAAACTTGAAAATTATTTATTATATTCAGTCATCTTTTGATTTGTTGTTTTGAGTTTCAGTAATGTCTTTAATCTAATTTCGAAACATAAGAAAATAATATTAAACTTTACGGAAGAAATTGAAAACAAGATTAGTTATGCAAACTTTATTTGAAAAGTGATATGATTTTCCTGGTTATAAATTGCAGGAGAATGAAATACGCTATTTGTATTTAAATATTTTGAAACTTTTATTTTATTTTTCATATTTTTAAATTTTTGTAAAACCATACAGAGTTTTGTCTTGGAATTCTATTACCATTTATAAAAATTCCCAGAATTGATCTAATATTATTTTTTGTTAAAGTGTGTTTAACTTTCATATTGATCATATGCGCTTCGTCAGATAATGTTATACATAATTTCAAAATCAAAAATCCTATCAGTTGATTATGTAGAAGTACTTACGAGCATGTTTCATAACTTAAATTGTCCTATTTTCTCAACTCACAAACTAGAATTTCTTTACAGATTTTTGCCATTTTTTTTTTCTTTTCATGCCATAAAATCAATTCTTTTGAATACAACTGAAAACTACATTTGCAAAAAGAACTTCCGTTATCTACATAGACTGCTGCTCTAAATTGAAGTCTCCACTTATAATAATATACTATTCAGACAAACATTTTCACTTAAATTGAAGCTATAACTTTTTTAGTTCTGCTAAGTATTTCCTCTTATACATGCAGTCAGTGTATAGCGTGATAAACAACGCTTAAGAAAATCATGTAGATCACCAATGTGATTGCATTTTTTTGCACTAAATACTTATTCTCCTCTAGACAGCTGATTTCTGCTTCATGGCTTTATTTGATAGTAGCACTATAATTTTTTATACTTATTACCGTCTTCTTTTAATTTGATTGAACTGCGTAAATAGTTTTTCTCAGAATTACTTCCAAATATGTTTATTTATAATTACTAATTATAAAATTTCAAGAGAAAAGCCAATATTTTAACTTTATTATTTCGGCAAAATCTTGTTTTAATAAAAAGCTAATTTCTTTACGCTCTCTGAAGCTAATTTCTTTTTATTTTAATATCTCATACAGTTCGACTAAATTATTACTAAACACTTTTTACAAGACTTCTCTTACGCTCAATTTCGCTCAACACAAGTTGAACTTCTTAATCGTCTGTTCTACAAAAGTAAACTTCGAAGACTGAAACATATTTAACTGAGCAGATATTCCTCTAATTAATTTTCGTAGAAGAGTGGAATTTTGTAAATTGTTTATTTAGTTTTTGTGTCTGCCTTAAATATTTAATTTATGAACGAAATCAACAATCGTAATATATGTTTCTGTTTTCAAAATTATTTTTCATATCCTTTTTTTTAACACGGATGTGATTAGAAAAAAATCAACATCAATTAACGCACAGAAATTCTTTCAACTAATTACTTAAAATTAAGATTAAAAGTCTATTTCAATCCTTCTCTGCTTATTCTTATAATAGCGTAAAATACGGAGTAAGACATGAGTAATTAATTGTTAATGTGTATGATACTCAGTAATTATATTAAGTGTATATGAGTATATGATATGAGTAATTAATTATTCCAAAAAAAAGTTGACTCAATTTTTTTTAATTTATGAAACCAGTAATCATTTTATTGTTTTTTAATTTTTGATAAGATAGTATAGAAATGCTTAAGTAGATGAATAAGTATAAAATTCTCTAGAAGTGCTAAAAATTTTTCTCACCATTTATTGAAATATTTGAAAATTTCGAATTCTTCTGTAATGATAAAACCTCAAATAAACTAATCGGATTTTAAAAAATGACTTCATTGAACTATTGTAATTAAAAGTTGTCCATGCATGGTAGCTAGCCATACATTGTTTTTATTGAAACGCTACTAAAACTATAATTACAGTGGCATACATAATTTTTGTAATTCTATCCTAACCTGAATTTCTACAATGTATTTTCTGAATATTTCTGCAATTTAAAAAAAAAATTATGCAGAAATAATTCCCTTTTAAGGTCATTTTCCAATCCTCGAGTAATATTTAATTACATTTAAAAACGTTTCATGTTTTATATATTTATGTACTAAATTTCCTAGATTATATTTCCTTTTTTGGTCATCTTACAACTTTTATTTACATACTTTTATGTGTTTAACAGAAATTTAATTCCAAATAATTTGATAAATCCATCTTTTCAAGCAATGTTAAAAATAATACAACACAATGAATGCAATTTGATGATATCAAAATTCTTCTGATTCAGAAAAAGCTATGCATTTAAAATCTAATAATTTAAAATTTTGTTCATAAACTTATTTTTAGACTCTACAATATTTATTATCGTGATTTCATGTTTCGTGAACCGATAAGATTTATTGTTGGAAAATATCTTACAACCATTTCTTTTCGATTCATGGCTTCTACAAGGAGAGTTTTCATAACTCTACAGCGCATCGTTTGTTTGAAGCATGACTGGTTATTTCACCCGATTCACATGTATGCTTTTTTTAGATTACAAGCATGTTTTAGACATGGAGTTAACATTCGTTTATTAAATTTGATCAGTATTTCTCATTCGTTATCAAAAATATAAAAAAAAAAAAAAATTTACTGCAAATTAATACGACTCTCAACAATACTTCATTTTGGGATAATATTTTAATAATACTACACTCAATTTGCAGTAATACTTCATTCGTGACATTTTATTTAAAATTTCATAATGAAGTATTAATTTTGAATCAAAGTAGTTTGATTTTATTATGTTATTAAATTATTTTTATTATATAATGTGGTATTTTACTTTGGATTATAAAATTTTTATCTTACTTAATATTTTGGTCATAAAATTTTTCTGCATTTTTAAATCTGTTTGATAGAAACAGAATACAAATTATTAGATTTTTTTGTTAACATGTAACTTTGTTTAAGTTTTAAGGAAAGGTATTAACAAAACTTGAGCTATAAATCGGGTAAATCAGAGATTTAAAACGCATTTATTTTGTTGATAGTACGGGATTAAGAAGAATTCTGTATTTTTTTAAATGGAAAAATGTAAATTCAGATTTTGCCTTTTATCAGCTAAATAAATTTCTTTCATTTTTAACAGGAGTCTCATTATAATTAAAGATTTCCTTCTGCTTCTTCCTTATTTCGATTCTTCAATAAAGGATTAGAAAGTCATGTTGCCATTAATGGATTAAAGAGTCGTTTATATAATATATAAGTAGAAAATAATTGTAAAATTAAATTATAAGTAGAAAAAAATTTTTAAAAATTAAGTTACATTTTGAAAAATATGTAAGTATATAATTAAGGATAATACTATGACTACAAAAAATGCATTTTATAATGCACAGCATATTTATTAAGGCAATTTAATTTTAATAAAATATTAGTTAAAAGTTAAATTTTTTTTTAAATCTGAAGTTAATTTTTGAAGAATCGTAGTATTTAATATTTGATATTTACTTTATACGGAAAAATTTGTATTTCATATCATAATAAACTCTTGAGGTATAATGAAAATAAAAAGCTTCAATATAATGTATCTTTTTATTTTTCTGATGCATAATTTTTTTAACAAATGAAAGCATTAATTTAAAAACTTGAATGCTTTTATAACATTATTGTACATAATATGAACTTAAATTGTATAAAACTTAAAAATAAAAAAAAAAAAAATCACAAATAATAATAAGCATAAATTAAATAACCAAAAGTTTTCAGTTTATGTTCAAAAGAGCTAATGGAAAAAAAAAAATGAAAGCATTTAAAAGTGAATAGTTTTCAGAGAAACTAATTTAAAAATAAAAGGCTTTTGTACGTTGTAAATGGTTGAAATGAATCATATATGCTCATTTAAAGAAATGTTTGTTATTATTTAAAAAATTGTTATAATTGATATTTTTTTATTTTGAACATCCAGTCAATTTTTCTAATTCTGACTCCTATGTTTTGGTAATTGTAGTATGCATTAACAAAAATTTCTGAAAATAAAATTAATAATAAATAAAAGTGAAAAACTCAACTGAAGTCTTATCATTTTGTATATTTCAACTTGGTTAAAATTTTATTATGATTACTTTACTTTATTGATATTTTTTTGTTTATGTAATGTAGTTCTCCATAAAGCTGTATAAGAATGCCAAATGTCTCCAAAATGTTAAAAATGCATATTTTTATCCACTAAATGTACAGTAAGTTATTATACTTTTAGTGATGAGTTTTTAAAAAATGAAGGATAAATAGTTAATTTTTGGTTTCATTTGTTATTTGCCTACATTAATTTAGTTAGCCAGAAAAAAAAAAAGAACCGTTAAAAATAACAATTATAAAATGTATAATATACAATGCCCTTATATGTGAATAGTAAATGACGAATGAATGAAAAGAATTTCTAGATTTAGGTCACACCAGTTCTTTCACAAATTTAGTCTTCTTACCCAATTTTTGGAGTTTTGAGTTTGTTTTTTTAGGACAATAATTTATATTGTCTAATGACACGGCATTTACAAAATAATCAGTTATGACATACGGCAGTACCTTTGTTTTCATTGTTGATGGGTTTGGCAATTATTTATTCTCCGATGAATTTCAGTCTTTTCTTCAGTTTGAATAATAATTAAAGAAAAAAAGAAACTTAGATAAATAAGTCAGATTAGATCAGTAAATAAGTTATTTACAAAATGCTGTAACTTTCTGTTAAATTAATCACTGTAATTGTATTTTAATTCGTCTGATTTTGTAAATCATGACTATTATTATTGACAGTACATTGATTTGATTGCAAAATTATAGATAATATTCATATTATGTATTTCTATAGCCCAGATTATGTTTCTATGTAATTTATTAACCTTATGCCATACATAACTATGCTAGTTACATCTGATATAAATTTTAATCTCAAAAGGAAATAACATTTTCCATGCGAGTAAAAATTTTATAAAATTTATTTTTAGTACAATTTTGTACACATTTAAGAATTACTTTAAAAATATTTAAATAATTATACATTTCAAAGGTTCTTCTATAATTTGGCATAAATGCTAGATAATAAGTTACTAAATAAGAGGAAATTAACCAAGAAATATTTCTGATCCTGTATTAGTGTATCGTATAAATTAATTAATGTAAATAAAATCGGAATTATTCCCTTTATTTAAATACCATTACCTAAAAAATAACCCCATTATTTATAAAAAATATTTGTACTAAAAATGATTTAACTTCGTACGAGAGCAAAGTTAGCCCTTTCAAAGTAGTTGAAAATTGTATCTCAATGAATGCTCGTTATACATGGCAGTCAGTTCATTGACTGAATTCATATTTATGATCATAATTTTACATTCACAATTCTTTATCCACTCGATCTATAAATCTTTATCCACTCGAGAGAATTTGATGGTCAGTTGTGTTCTTCCTTTCTTGAATAGAAGATTGGCTTCAGCTTTTAAAATGATTTGAATCTTTTCTTCATCGTCATCATATAAAACAATTCTTAGGTAATTCCTGCAAAACAAAACAAAAAAAATAATAAAATGTATGTGTATAAAATTTGTGATCATATTCTAGAAAAAAATTTAAGATAAAGTATCTACGATCTTAGTTATATAGATTTGACCTCTTAATTTAGTTCACTCTAATAAATTGCATTATATGGAAAGTTTACTATTTTTGTTTTAAATCAAACTCGTTGACACTCAAGAGCCAAAACATTATGACCACCCCTACATTTTGCAATGAACTCGCCTGGATGACGTGGAAGGCACGTGATCAGGTGGAAGTGGTATTTAACTGGTATTAAGTGGTGGTATTAATCCATGCCAAGGCGGGTTGAAGCTGTGTTGCGCGCCAAAGGTGGGCCAACTCGTTATTGACAGGGGGTCATAATGTTTTGGCTATTGAGTGTATTTTAAATCAATTAATAAATATTCTTATTGAGCTATGAAATTATTTAATTGTTAACTAATAAATTGTATTGTACAATATGTGGTAAAATTTGCTGCTTTTGTATTCTATTGATTTTAAATGATTGGAAAAATGAATAAATATGTTTTGTTGAACCAAATTTTTTGTTTTGATTATGATTTTTGAAAAATAGGAGGGTGTAATAAATTCATAACAAAATATTAGTCAATATAAATGTATATTACCTTTGTGAGAAAGAAATTAATATTTAGTTGAACTAATAAAGAACCTCGAGTTAATTTACTTTCCTAAAATTTCAATTGAACAACTTTCAACAGTTTATTACATAAGAAACTATGTTTGAAAGTTCATAGAAATTTATAACAAATTTGAAAAAAATATTGAGAGAATAACGTTTTTATAACTTAAAAATATTTTCTCTTTAAATCTTTAATTTTTATCTTAAAACTTATAAAAGTATAATTTAGTTGATATTTAATAAAAAGTACATTTCCTGATACCTAGGAAAAATAATTACAAATTTCAAGGCATTTAAAATATTTTTAAAAACTGATAAAGTATTAGCAAAAAAATACACAAACAAGGAGAAATTTAATAATTTGAAATCATATCTACAGTATGATGGAATTTAGACTTTATATTTCCCTTATAATGAAATATAGTCCCAAGGTGGCTCAGATGCGGTTTTTTTATTTTTAAAAAAATTTTTTTTATTGCGTCTTAAAACATTTTCTCTTGATTCACATGAGTTTGTCTTAGAATTATCGTTTTTATCTGCCTGCTAATCAATTTTGTTTCTGTAGTCCGGAACCTGAGAGGGGACCCAGCTATCTAGCGTTCCAGAATTCATAGAAGTAAAATGATAATTTGTGAGCCAGGTAATGAAAGATAAGAGAAAACAAGTGAATGCTTCTTCAGATGTTAATATAAAGAAAATTTAATCTTAAATTGTTTAAAAGGGAAAATATTGTTTCGAAACGCACAGTAGCATTAAATATTATCCTTCGGGACATGACACAACAACCAGGTTAAATCCAGAAGTTCTATTTTTGAAAAATTTATTAGAAAACCAGGAAAAATTTTTTTTTTCCCAAATACAAATAACTATAAACTCTATTTTTTCACCACTGAATAATCTAAATTTGATGCTATTTTTAAAATAATTTTTGCATTCACAATGCTGCGAATTCGTTATTTTTTTTTTATTAAAATTGATTTTGTTTTTGGATTTTAGCATATTTTTTATCCATTGATTTTGTGATGGAAATTCGAATCGGTGATGGTTCGGATTAAATCGGATTACTCGAATTGAATAGATTAATTTTTATTGCTCAATTAATAATTCTACCATTTTAAGAGTTTAGAGAAAGGTCTGAACGAAAATAAAATAAAAATAGAAATAAGGTATTAGTTGATTGGCTTATTCCTTGAAGTAACTATCAAAATATTCCGAAACATGAAAATAAAAAATAATATTAAAGAAATTTAATTAGATTTTTCCTATAAAAACTTTACATTTTCAGTATGGCTTTTTCGTATATATTTCCTCGTTTAAAATACAATAATTTTAATCATATTTTTACATTTATCCTTATCATGGGGAAACAACTCGCTTATAATTCAAAATTAAGCATATTCATTAATCTTAAGTTATCTTTTTAAAATTATTAATTTACAAAAACATGCATGTTAGTTGTAAAATTATAAAAACAAGCATCTGTATTTATAGATAATTTTAGAAATATTTTTGAGCTATACGACGAGATTAATATAGAAAAAAAGCCTCATAAAAATGTTTAAAGATGCATTTTAAAAAGATTTAATTGTATATTTTGGTGAATATCAAGAACTTATATTTAAAAACTTTCGACACCGACAGCAAACGGATCGATCATTATATAGTTATGTATACCAGTAAACCTAAATACTTTTTCTTTAATTAAAAACAAAACACAAATGTATATGATATTCTACAAAACGAAAAATAATTTTACTAATGTACTTTCTAAAACATTAAGTAAGCAGTAAAATAAATTATCTACAGATCGAACAGAAAACTTAACATTTAACAATTGCATGCCATTTTACATTTAACATTTACAGCTAAAATGTTATAAACACATAAATTTTGATAGAATAAAAATTAAAACCCAAAAATCTGATGATTTATAATAATAATTACAAGATATTTTTTGTGATCGCTTTTAAAATATATTTCTTTTAATTTAATTATTTAATTACCTGAAATAATTTGTAAAACATTTTTTTTATTTAGGAATATTTACCTTTATAATAATAGCTACCAAAAGTTTTCACCTCCGAAACCATTTGAATCAGCTCCATCAGCATCATTAATTACATAATCATTATCATTATCATTACGAATTTTGCCACTATTGCTCTTTATTGAATCTTTCTCTATGTTTTCCACTTCTCTCTTGTACCACCCATTGGTAGTTTTGTCATGATGATCACGATTACTGTTTGATGTGCCACTGCCGGAAACAAAAGGTCTTTGATCCATTCGTTTTTGAGCTGTCTTCCTTGTATTCATTTTTCTGATAGAAAGTAACCGGTTGTTGTGATTGAGCTGTATTGGTGTTACGATTGTTTTGAGCATTTGCTTTCCAATCTTCCTTACCGTAGCCAGTAAAAACTAGGACTCCTTTATTTTCTTTGGAAGTTTGATCTACTACTGAAGGATTGTTTAACTGCTCGGGAGAATTATTGTAAAAATATTGCTCAGGATAAGGTTTGTTTATGTTCAGATTTTGACTGTTAAAATTACGTTGCTGAGGATGAGCTATTGCATCTTTTATTTGAAATGAGGTTTTTTTCATGTCTTTTGAATGTTGAGTATTTGTGTGACTCATTTCTGGTCTATGGTTGGAACTTGCACTTGCATCATTATTGTATGTAACGGAAGATTGGATATTTCTAACGTTTTGATGAACTTGCCAGCCATTTTGTTTTGGTGATTCATTGTGAGTACTTCCAACAGAATTTCTAACATTCCTTGAATTCTGTTCGTATTATTGAAATTGTTTTGTTTTCGTAGTTCATTATTATAATGTTGAACAGGGTCCATACTTCTGTGAGGTTGAAGAATTTGGTCTCTAAGTCTGATTATATTTAGATTATTGTTTTTTTCATGATACAATGCATTATACCTTTGATCTGTTGTTGGCCTTATATCATTTGCGAAAACTGGAGTATTTTGATGCGTTTTAATATCGTGGGAGGGGCATTGTTTAAAGTTCGAGCTTCATACCGGTTGTGAGGTGATGCATTAGTTTCAGTGTGGGATGGAGGAGTTTCAATTTGATTTTGTAAATAGATTCCAGCTACTTTAAATGCTTCTTTTATTTCCGCATCATTTGAAAATTCTTGATTTATTGGATTTACAGGATTAAATGATTGCACTGATTGTGAAGATGTCCCTGGATTTTGGTTAGTATTTAGATTAGAATTATCAAAAAACGGATGGCGATTGTTTGTATTATATGAAATTGTTCCTTGGTTGAACTTGACTCTATTGTCATTTTCAGGATTTCTACTATCACTTTTAAAATTCTCATATACTTGATCATTGGAGAACGTATCTTCATTTCTTATATATTGTTGATTGTTGTTTTGTTGATTTAAATTATTTAAATTATTTTCGTATGTTTGTGGGGATCCATTTATTTGATTGGCTGAATTCAACGCCCATTGATTAGATTGAACTGAATTTTCATTACCTGAAACAGAGGCTTCAACATTGTTAACGTAATTGTTCCCAAGACCAGAAGAACTAGGATTAGTTAAATATTGTTGGGCTTGATTGAAATTATGGGAATTTTGATCAAATCCTTGATTATTAGAAGGATTATCATTGTTCAGTAACAAATAAGGTACATGTTTTTCTATCACTACATGTTTGATTACTGGAATAATTTGATCAGATCCTTTCCCATCGGATATTGCAATTACGTTCCTCAAACCGTTAGAATTAATTCCATCACTAGATATGAAATTTTGCTGAATTTTTATGTTAGGATAATTAATGGACGGATTTCTATTATTATATCTATTTTCATCATTCTGTAAGTTATTTTTATTATTTGGAAAATTCTGTTGTCTGTTTGGAGTCGAAAGCTTGCTAACTGGGGAATTTTTTGGTATTGGTTTACCTCGAGGTGGAAAAAGAGGGTTTTCTGGAATGGGTCGTCTTCTATTATCAAAATTTTGTTTTCCGTTGTTGTACGATTTAGAATTTTGTTTTGGAACGTTGTTTGGGTTAAATGGAATATTGGGCGAAGGGCCTATCTTTTGGTTTTGCGTATTTATCCAAGATACGCTTTGCTTCGAAATGCTTGCGGTTGAATTTGCACTGTACCTGGTGTATTTTTATATCCTGAATTGGTTCTCCAAACATTACTATTTTCTGATGGATTTTGTCCTTGCCATTGAATATTATTTGGATTGAATTGTGGTGGTGGTGGTGCTTGAAACGGGAGGTTAGCTTTCTTCTGTTGCATTTGAAACTTATATGTTTCATCATTAAATCCATTTATGTTTATTTGTTGTTGAAATGCATCCTCAACCGATATTGAATTAGATGGCAACTTTTGATGTGGTTCAACAGGAACATTATTATAAACAGATTGAGCACTTTGAACATTGTGCGAAATTCCATTAGGTTGTTGAGGGAAATTATTTTTACCATGAACATGAATAGCATCTCCAGGTTGCATTTTATGAACAAATACAACCCCGATAAATCCAATTGCTTTTTTGTTTGGACCATTGTTTATTCCATTTTGAGAATATTTCTGATACTCATTTTCCCAGATTGGGAATTTGATGAGTCATACACTGGTATGTATACCACTTTATCTTGATATCCTGCAGAATTTGGAGCTCTGTTTCCCAGTTCTTTAACGATAACTTCAGGTGACTGTAAGTTGTATCCATCAGTGGGGTCTACATGTGAAACATGATTATTCGATTCTGCTTCAGATCTATTGAATATCGATTTATTGATGAAGTTTTTTAAGTCAACATTAGTCTTTGATTCAGATTTTGCGGAAGTATCAGGAACTTCTGTTTGGTTTTTATCTTTTCTGATGTCAATAATGTATCAGTATATTCCTTGTATCCGATACCTTCATAATCACTAATAAAGGCAGCTTTTTGCGAAAGTTTATCAATTTCCCTGTCCATATAATCCAAAATGTCTTTGTGTTTGAAGCTCAATTTCGAGGGTGGGTCAAGTAGATTATTTAAGTCAAAAGAATTGAATCCATTTTTAGAAGAGCTTTGGGAAAAACTGCCAAGCAAAGAAGGCTTTTCAGAACTAAGCAAAATACAAGAAGTACCTGAAAAAATATAAAAGATGATTGAAAACTTTCTAGAAGGACAAAATAATTAATTATATTTTTTTATAATAACAATAAATATATATAAATTTGCATTATCGAATGTAATGCTTTAAAAATATGACTTCAAATCTTTTATTTATTTTTACTTCCATCTTTTTTTCTTCACTTAAATAAGAAAATCTCTTTTAAACCTTTAATATGAAAGATTGTTTTAAAAATTAAATAGTTTTATTAAGATGAAAGAGAAACGGCTATAAAAATAATAATAGACTTTTTTTTACAATTTTTGTACATTGGGGTAAATTTGTTATGATTTAAGATTAAAAATCAGTAATGTAATTGAAGCATAAATTTATATAGTAAACTGTTGGCGAAATAAACAATACAGTAATTAAAAAAAGGATACCTTAAAATATTGTCTTCAGCCAAAAGTTTTATAAAACAATTGGCTGAAGATTGATAATACTTTTCTGGTAGTTATATGTTTATATGTTTCCTGTATAGTTATATGCTTTCATAGTAAATTTTGTTTTGGTCTCAGAAGTAATATTAAAATGAATTACAAAATTCCAATAATAAATAAATATTCAATCTTAAAAAATGTCATTCTAGTATGATCTAGAAATTATGATTTCCGCATGAATCTAGAAAACTATTTTCATAATATATATTAGGGAAAATAATCAAAATATTTAAAACTCCATCATTGATATTTGGAAGAATTAAAAAAAAAAAAAAAAAAAAGTTTGCTTTAAAAAATTTTTTTGAATATATTTCCTGGGTTATAAAAGTTAAATAACAAAAAGTAGCTGAAGAACATAAACAAGTAGTTCATAAGAGAAAATAACAATAATATTATATTTTTGTAAAAAACTTTGATTCTTTTCAATAATTAGTTAAAATTATTAAAACTAACTTTTTGCATTTATCAGATAGAATTTGCTGTTTTCACAAGTACAAAGTTATTAGAAAAATGTATTATTATTACTTAGTTTGTACATTAAATTTTAAAAGTCACATGAATACGAATTTATGAAAATATATCACAATTATTAGAAATTAATAAAAAGATATCGAATAAAAAAATAATATTATTTTATAATCTTACATTTGAACAAAAACCATTTCAGCACTTTATTTATTTGTCTATTTTTTTGTTTCCTATAACTTTATTTAAAATAAAAAGTAACTTTTAAAATCTTGAAATAAAAGCAACAATTAAAATCCTTAATTCCTTAAAATTTTGAAAAAGATGCTAATTTTACGATTTAAATAATATATATACAAATCAGGAAAAGTAAAAATTGGAGATTCCATAATACTTTGCAGATATATCGCATTAAAATGATGCATAGCTACAGTAAATTTAAAAAAAAAATCAGAATTTATAAAAAGACAAAAGAAATATGAATAAATTAAGTATTGAAAATTAACATGCGAAATTTGATTAATTTCAATAAATAAATTTTCTTACAAATAAAATGTTTAATGTTGAAAAACTGAATTTCTTACCGTGGACGAAGACCTAAATGTCATGTTTTTAGTCTATAACTTTGCAACATTTAAACTTATTTCTCTGTGAAATCTCCTCTTATATAGACCGAAACATCAAGTAAACTTTCTGATAATTATTCTCGATTATGTGCGTGTCGTTATGGTCCCTGAAGATAGATTCAATAGTGTGATCTAAAACCATTTTAATATTATGTTAAGAGCACTTCTTATCTTCAATTCTTGTTCCGCTAAAATGTTTCAAGAACGCAGGGTGCGTTTTTTATGTTGAAACACTAATTTTAATTTTCTATAAAAGTTTGACACTTCGACCACTATATTCAGTGATGAAATCTAATAATTAGATTATTCAAATATTTCATATTATTTGAATAATTTTGAACAAAAGTATAAATAATGCAGAAGTCGTTTTTTCTGGTGTTTTTACATTTTCTGCAGTTTAGTCTCTCACTCACTTAAAGTAGTTGAAAAAAATTATGGGGGTCTTTAATTAAAAGAAATATTTTGAAACAAAATTTCAAAAATTAAAACAGTTTTTGTCAAAAATGTTGTGAAACCGTTAAATTTTTTTTCATTGGAATAATTTTAATTTTTTGTAGTCAAAAATATTTAAGAAACTCAAATGTTTCCCATCGTAATTTTCTGATAAAAAATTTTCTCGACTTTTCAAAACATGCATTTATATTTCAAAACTGTTTGATTCCTAATCCTATACAGTATTACAAAAATTCGTATGATAAAATGGTATATTTACCCATTTTTTTTATGAATCAATGATAACCAATAACACATAAGAAATAATACCAAATGATAAAAGATAACAATAAGTACAATGTTTTATCCTTTCATTATAGTTCACAGATCTCTCTCTCTCTCTCACATCATAGCTAAGCCACAATAGTATTGCTACGTGTACATTTTTATTTGCTTTATAGAAACATAATCATACTGTATAAGAAAACCATATTAACGTTTGATTTACAAAAACTATGAAGTGTCTTAAATTTAGTTCTTTCTCTCTCTCTCTCTCTTGAATGAATTATTCGAAAACAAGTGCTTAATTAAAAAAACTTTAAACAAATTCATTCCAATTATCAAAAGGGAACAATTTTAAATTGATTATTTAACAATATTTGTAAATTTTCATTAGAAAAAAAATAAAAATCTGTACGTGATTAAAAGTAAAATACATTTTGGTGAAAAGTATAATTCTATTCTATAATGCTCTTAATATTGCTTTTGTACTTAGAATTTATTTGATCACAGTAAATTATCATGCTTAGTGAAAAAGAAAAATTATGGTATTTAACGAAAGATATTAATCCAACATTCTATTAAGTAAAGAATAACTAAATAAACAAACGCTTTGACTATTGTATTAATTTTATAAATAATTGTATTCGGCAGTGATTAAAATATGACGTATAATAATAAGTGTTACATCTAAGACTTTAGTCACTGCACATTTGAACTCAGCTCAAAAATTTAAAATATGCTCTTACTATGCAAACCTACATACTATATTCATAGGAACAGACTTTTATCTTTAATATTTATTCGAGTGTATGCATATAGGAATATTATTTCGGGCCTTGTTCATCATTTCTATAAAAATTTCATTAAAAAGCTATCGCTAATGTGATCACAGTTAAATATACTATAATATTTTAAGTTATGGAATGAATAAAAGTTTCAAAATAAAAGCAATAGATTTTCTATAACAATGAATAGAATTTTAAAATAAAAGTAATAGGTTTTCTATAAAAATAAAAACAAGGATATGCACATAGGTATTTACTTTTAAATATCTCATTTTCTGAAAATGACCGCATGATTTCCTTTTCAAATTTAACGCTGAAGCTAACAAAAATATAATTTAAAAACATTACCTTCAAAACTTTTCCCTGACCAAAACCTGAATCACTTAATGTTAACTGATGCACATCTGGTTTGCTGATTTCAAATACAAAACTACACAGCATGACTATTAATGAAATTGTAAACTTAAATAAATGTGAGAAAAGTTTAGAAGACTTTTCTGTGACCTTTGAAATAAAAATAAATTATTTGAAAAGGGGTTTAAAAATAGTAAATATTTGCGAGTATGACTCTCCTTCATTAAACAACTAAAATAGAAAAAAATTCTAATTGTTTTCGTATAGATGTAAAAAGCTATGCAATAAATGTATGCTAGTTTATGTACGCTTTCGTATACATAAAACTATGCATTTTTATTTTATTTAGCATTTTTCTTTGGTTCATTGAATTTATTAGTCAAAATTTCAAAATGCCTTTATTTGTTCTTTAAATATAATCATCGTTTTCTGTATCCAAATAATGACTAAAAGACAAACATTGTGCTAATCATTTAAAAAGTAATTTATATACAATAAGTAATACAAATAAAATGTATTACTAGTACAAATAAAATGTATTACTAGTACAAATAAAATGTAAGTCAGTAGTACAAACAATACAAATAAAATGTATTATTTAGATAATTCTGACTTTTTAGTATTAAACAGTTTAAATTTTATCTTTCATCTAATATCATCTTCTATAATAATCTTTCATTTAATTTTTAAGTTTGCTAAAATTTCTATCTATAAAACTCAATTTATTTTATCTTTATTGATTGCTTTTATTGTTCTTTTAATTTGTTTGTATTCATACTTTTATATAAATCCATATAATTCTACCGTTTTGTAAGAATATTTATAGTGACCAGAGGGAATGTTTAATGCTAGTCTAATTATATAGCAGATGATAATAATTGATGCAACAAACATTTTTCAATTAGAATACCAATAAATTATTGATTTTCACAGCAAACGTAGTACGAACTTTGTTATCTTAACAATAAAATCCATTTACTCGTTTTAGTTCTTGTTGCAAGGTTTATCAAGCCTTTTTTAATTTATAACTGTAACTTACTTTGTTTTCTTAAAAACTTTTGGTTACAAAATTGTCCGCTCTGAAAAAAATTGTTTGCATGATTTTTTATTATGTGTTTATACTTTTATCTAGTCTGTAATAAAAACTACATACAAAATCAATCAATTCTCTACCGGAACTGATTCATTTTATATGTAGTAAAATATGATTGATAATATATCTAGTAATATACTATATGATATATATATCTATATGATGTATATGTAGTATAGTATAGGATTGATTTTATATATAATCTGTAATTTGTAATCAGTTCTCTACTGGAACTTTTACAACAAAATTACGACAAGAGTAAAAAATGATAAAATAATTTTTTCGTTTTTATTCACATTCGTATTTCATAATGTACATTTTTATTTCTATATTTCTTCTTTAGTCTGTTATTTTTTTTGTCCATTTTTAATTTTGTGTACATTAGTATTCAAAACAATGTAATTATTGGCAAGTAATTGTTTTTATATTTATTTATTTATAACTTTTTGGCTATTTATGATTTTTTTTTTTGAATTTATATTTCGGATTGAATGCATTAAATCATTCATTTATTTAGTAATTATTTTTATTTGTTTCAAATATTACTTATATAAATTTGAATTATTTTTTGGTTCAAATTTCTATTTCCTACATATTGCAATCTTACTATTATGGTGGTAAAACAAAAATATTCAAATATTTTCTTTCTGTAGCTCTCTTGATGTCAGTTATTTAATAAATCCTTGATCAATTAAAAATGAAAAATGTATGGAATGCTACTTTTTCATGAATTAATAAAATAGGAGTGTAACAGGAGATGAAATGTATTAATTTGAAATTAATAGTTATCAACATATAATTACTTAGACGTATGAAATGATTTACTATGGTGAAATTTCATAAAAAGTTGAATATCTTATTCCTTAAAATTTTCAAAATTCTAATTTTACAATCTTCATTTATATTTTCACTCAACTAAGAATTACCTAAGTAAATATATTTTATAAGATATTTCAACATTCATATATTATCAAATGCAGTGCTATCGTAATTTTTATTCGCGCTTGATCCTTACTCGTTATTTTAATATTTCGTTTTTTAACGAAATAATTAAAAAGAACTTGTTTATATCTAATTAATGAAGGCATGCACAATAATTCACCCTACAGTTATTAATTACTATGAATGTAATAACATACGAAAATAAAATACAGTCGACGAAGTATTTATTTAATATGGTGTCCATTTATTAATTTCTCAAACAAGATTGTTATTAATTGATTTTACAGCCTTTTCTTGCTTTGTTATCAAACAAAATAAATGTTCTTTAATAGCAAAATATTTTGAGATTTTTTATGAGAATTTTTCTCTAACAACAAATTTCTGAAGATATTTTAATACGGGAAAGATTTATTAAGTAGAATTTATATTTATGTAATATCTATTCTAATCAAATAATATCATGAAATTTTCTGATTTAGCCTTATTAATATAATATACTTTAATTTAACAAAAACGTTTAAATTTTCAAAATTTCATTTAATCCTCGCAAATATTATGGAAAAGACTAGTAAGTTATCAGGGCACGTATTTATCAGGAGAGTTTTCATAATTTGAGAAATCTTTATCTGGAAGTAAACCAATTGGAATTTTTTTAATTAAACTAAAACATTTGCTTTTTCAAACTTCAAATCGAAACTCATTAGTTCTAGATACATTTTATTTTAAAACTTAGGAATTCTTTATTAATATTGCATAATCAGATATTATTTCTAAATAGGTTTAATATCATAAAAATGAAATTACTTTTAATCATAAAATATTTACGCTTTCGAAAAATAATGTTCATTAACTAATTGGCTAATGAACATGGAAGCTGTTATTATCACTAGGAAATTTATGTAAATTATTCAAAAGATATTTAATTGAAAAAACAATGTAACAAAATAACTATTTTAATTTCCGCTGTTGGTAATATTTCTAATAAATTTTTGTTTAACATAAGCATTTGAGTTAAAAAACATATAATTAGAATATATGCTTCATTTAACTTAAATAATTTGAAGTTAAATGTCTTCAGGTCAAAGTGCATGGAATTCAAAAACGAACATTTTCACAGTTTTCGTTCCCAGAAGCATTAAAACTTTTATTTTCATACACGCACTTCTTTTCTTATTAAAATTGAGGGTCATTTCCCTCGCTTTTGATTTTTGCCACCTATTTCTAAAAGGGTGAATACAATAACAAGAATTCTTTTCCCGTCTATTATGTGGACCGAATATTATTTTCCCAAATACCCTGATTAATATCTTATTGTTTCCAAACCATTGTGGACAAAAACATTCCTTTGGTGTTTGCCCAAAAAAAAAAAAAAAAAAAAAAAAAAATTAATAAAATACCTAATTCCACGCTACAAAGACATATCAAGTTTGCCTTCCCGTATCTTCATTTTATTTCACTCTGTAGTTTCCATTCTTGCTCTACTTCCTGTGTTACTTATGGAAAATAAGTGGTCGCCGTCATACTTGAGCGGCCACAGCATATGGGAGAAAGCTAATGGAGTCATGGGAAAAAGACTTCAATTCGATCAAAATCACTTTCTACAAGCGGTAATAGACATCCGAATAAATGCACTTGTAGTTTCGTTTTATTATTGCGATCGGTTTAACGGCCGTTATTAGTTATGGTTTAATTTTTTCTGAAGTGAAGTTCACAACAAGTATTGGGGTTGGAATTTGGTTTTAACTAGGAATAATTTTTTTTTTTTGCCTTTTTCGAAGAAGAAGGTTACTGGTACTAGTTGCGCGTAATTTTATGTGTCATAACTTTTTGTAATGAATGAAATAAAATAAATATTCAACAATACTTATATGTCGTAAGAATATATTCAGAAATATAGGATAAGCTATTAACATCAATATATTTAAATTAAAGAGAAAATATGCATTTTTATTTTACTTTTAGTTGAAAACAGATGAGATGAAAAAAAAAACACCAGGTTTCACATTTCTAATCCTTTTGATAAAATTCTCGTTCATTTTCAATGAGTAATGCTGTTCCGATGACGATATTTAAAACTTCTGTAATGCAAAATTTTTAAGTAAACATATACCTGATAAGAATGTGAATTAAAAAAAAAATATCCTGAATGTACATCACAATTATTACGCTATTAAATCCTTTTTATAGGTATTAAACAAAATACAAGAAATAATTTATTACATTTATTACAGAAAAATATTTCCTCATTAATTAATAAAAATATTCAAAGAATGTTTCATATTTAATAGCAATTATTATTGATAGCAATTATTAATTGCTTGGAATTATTCTATTATCACCGAATATTATTTTTCCCAAATATCCTGATTAATATCTTATTGTTTCCAAACCATTGTGGACAAATTTCCATTTCCTTCAAATCCTTAAATTAATCCAGCTTAGCACAGAATAATTCTCTTGGGATTCCAACTAACGGAGGAAATCAAAATAAAGAAGAGAATGTAAAAATGCACTCCATTTTTTTATAATTATTATTCTACAAGTCTATATTGAAGGCTTTCCATTATACTGATTATTGTAAAGGCTTTTAAAATTGTAATTTTAATTACATAAATTACAATAAATTATAAATACGTTATTATTTAAATTACAGATCACTTCATTTACTTGAAAAGTCGAGTATCATAATAAGATCACTTGATTGGGTTTGATCTAAAGCTGCTCAGATAGAATTTTCTTGTTTATCAATATTTCAAATGAGAATTTTTTTGTAGAATTAAAAGAACAGAAGGAAATTTCATTCAGCTATATAGAAAGAGATTATCAGTATTGGATCCAGGTTGATCAAATAAAGAATTCGCAATTGAAGATGATTGTAATGTTCTTATTCGAAACCTTATATCTTTATGGTGATTTTATGCAATTATGAAAAACTATTGATACTAGGATCATGAAAAACTATTTCAAAATTTATTTATTTATTGAATGTTCTTCTTCGCTATAAAAATTTTGAGTAACAAGCAGTTAAAAAGTTTAATGAAGTCTTAATTTTTAATAAAATATATTTGAAATGTATATGGAAAGAATTATCTAACGTTTTATATTTAAAATGCATTTTATGATTTATTTCCAAATAAATGAAGGCATTTTCTCAAAATTATTTATATTTAAAAACTAAATAAACAAATAAAATTAAATAATAATAATTATTATTATGTAATTTTTAATCACAAAAGTATATTTAAACTTTATGCAATCAAGATATAAATCTTAAATAATTTTTTGGAAAGAAAAAAAAAAAAACAGTGACTATATATGTCAAATATATATAGTATATTCGTAAATATATCAATAAAATAAGCTTTTTTTTAATCCGTTAACCTATATTGTCGTGGTTTTGAGTGCAGTTTTTAATTTTTCTACGAAAAATTTAAAATTATATGCAAAAATTTAGACTGAGAGATATAACTTCATCTGTTTTCCTTAACTTATTTCCCTTTTTGCTCATTTACACAGATGTTTTATAACACAGAGCACATAAAAAGGATTATGGACGTCTGATGTAATTTTGCATAATTTCAGCCCACTTTCTGATAAATTTATTTATTTTTTATAAAAATATCATTGAGTTATCTATTGATGGGTAATAATTCTTCGACTTACACAAAATTAAATGCTGAATTTAAAAAAAATTATTTTAGAGAAAAATATTCTTAAAAATACTACAATTATTTCGTTAATTTAAATTTCTTCAATGATGAAAACTTTACAGCAAATATTAATTCAAATGGTCTCTCTTTGTAATTGTTTGAAACATGTGAATCACACGCTCGACTGCTTAAACACCAATAATCACGCTACTTGTTCATGAACGCCAGAAGAAAATAGTTTAATGAAACCAGAATTTAAATTACATGAACCATCGAATGATCATTGATGCCAAAGATTATATCTCTTTTCTTTTAAATTTATTCCTTCTTCTTGTGCAACAGCTTTTGCATAAGTGATTATTTAATGATTTTTGGAAAATTGTTTATTTGTAATCTTTATTATGTTTTGATGTTACTACTTCATGCTCTGTTTTAAAAATGTGCTTTACTTCGAGGTATTGAATTATTTTTAAAATATAGAATAATAATAGAAAATTATGATTCATATTTTTTATAATAGGTGATCAATTAAAAAGAATTAGATCTTTAAACAAATGCAGATATTTTTAATAATTTTATTATAATTTCATAATGTACATTATGATTATGTATCATTATATCAAACTTGAACAGATTCGTGTGTAGTGATGAATCTGGCGTATAAAAAGAGTTTTCATTCTTTTGCTGAAGTAAAACCAGAATTTTCTGTAAAGATACAAGAATAAAAGAAATTCTTATTAGGAAACATCATGTGCAGTAAACATATATAAATGAGCTCATAAAAGTTTCTAGAAAAGTTATTTTGAAAATGAATGACTTTTAAAAGCATGTGTCACTTTTAAATTAATATAAAGCTAAACAAATTGTATATGAATCACTATGAATGATTCATTTTCAGATTAAGTGATACGCATCAAATGCTATTGTTGTCTACATTAAGTGGAGTTTTCGAATTTATATAAATTGTGTGTGTTTATTGATAATTTATTTGTTTCGCTTACTCACTAAAAACATTGTTCTCATGTTTCGTAGAATCTAATCCTTAACCTAATTTTAATATCATAACAACTAAAGGTTAAACAGAATTAAAAAGAATATTTTAAGCAATAAATTGGAAATATTATTTAAAATAATCAATGACCCAATTCTATCAATTTAATTAAATTAAAAGAAAATTTTCTCTCTAATTTAGTTATAATGTAAAATAATAGTCATTTAACTATTGCTATACAAAAGCCTTTATTTTACATTGCCATTCAGGAGCAAGTAGAGTATATCGTAATAAACAATTGATTATTATTTTAAAATTTAAAAAAAAATGTGTACTTTATTTATACATTGTTTTATTATATTAAATGAATATTTTAACAAAAAATGTGTAGTACATGTAAGTACAAATGCTTAAATTAATAAAATATTTGGGAAATATTTATATTAATAAAACTTCTATTAAGAAATGAATTATATTATCTACTATAAAATTCTTAAATTATTTTAAATTAGATAAAGTTTTACAGTTGTGAATAATTTTAGGTTTTTATAACTTTATATATATATATAATATATATATATATATATATATATATATATATATATATATTATTTTAAATCAGATCAAGTTTTACACTTTACAACAAGTTACAGTTTTACATAATTTTAGGTTTTAACTTCATAAAAAAAATAAACTTCATATTTAACTTCATATAAAAAATAAAACATTGTAATCAAAATATATATATATATATATATGTTTGTGATTACAATGTTTTTTATTTTACTAAATACTACAAAATAAACATACCTATTTTCTCCATGCAGTTCCTTTATTATTTCCAAATCCAGGCCTAAAGTTATAACCTCCTCCTCCAATTCCACCAAATCCTCCGCCAAATCCACCTTTTCCTCCGAAGTTTCCAAATCCTCCTCCAAAATTTCCGAAATTTCCGAATCCTCCTTTTCCTCCGAATCCACCAAAATTATTTCCAAAACCTCCTTTCGGTCTCCATCCAAGGCCACCTCCAATGTTGAATCCTCCTCCTCCAATGCCAAGATCACCAAATGTATTGTGGCCACCAAATCCACAAAACCTCCTCCAAGGCCTCCTTTTCCACCAAATCCTCCTCCTTGTCCACCAATTTTAAGACCATCCACAGGAACAACAAGAGCTAATCCAGCATTATTTCCTCCTCCACCAATTCCTCCTCCACCAATTCCTCCTCCTCCGAATCCTCCATTTAGGACATCAATTCCTCCTTTGCCTCCAAGGCCTCCTCCTTCTCCTCCGATTCCAACAAATCCACTTTGGCAAATTTGAAATAGAGCCAAAGATAATATTACTATACCCTGAAAAAGTAAAAAAAAAAATTATTCGTCTCTAAATTAAGTAATAGAAAAATAGAAAAATGACTGATGAGACAATTTCGGTGAAAAAACGAACACAGAAGAAATTATTAATAGCTATGCATTAAAAAATCAGATAAAATATCTTTTTAAAAAGACTTTTAAAAAAAATGTATATTTTTTTTTTTCCTAATGCAGCTGGCACATACTGAAACCGTGATCTTTTATGCTATAAGCGTTGCACTGACGTTACTCACTTAGCACTACCCAGTGGGCCCGTGTAGCTTGAAGATAAGCTACGGACGCGGAGTAACAGTGGCCCCGCAATACCACTACAAACATCCGTGGCATCGCCGGGACTCGAACCCTGTGGTACCGGGCGCCAGAGCGCTAGCCACATGGCCATCAGGCCCTTTTAAAAATATAATACATTAAAATAATTCATGAATTGATATAAAATTTGACTAAAGTAAATTAGACTGTGAATCTACTGCTTATATATCCAATTGAATTGCATTTTAGTGGAAATACTACCTGTTTTATTATTATAAATATACATGCAAGGATAGACAGATATTTTATAAAATTTGGTTAAGCTTGAAGTTTATTAAACATCATAAATATAGTAGATAAAAAGAGTTTTGAATCTTATTTAATTAACCAAAGCATCTTCTTGCTATTAAAAGATCCTCAAAATCATTGATAACTTTAGTTAAATTGTATTTCTCTATCTTGAAACTAATTTTTGGATTCATATTTTTATATAATTAACACAGTAGTACATAGGATATTGAAGAAAAGAAAAAAATATATATATCAGAATAACATATGATCATTTTTTATAAATAAATAATTTTATTATAGTGATATTTTATAATTATAAATATTTTTCAAAACATTATTCAAATTATCACTCATTCTTATCATCCTTTTTCAAAACATTACATTTCGAATATTGGTGTATTTGGTGATAAATTAGTGCTTTCTATTAAAGCATAACAGGCTTTAATAATATGAGAACATTATTATGGGTATTGAAAACATTATATATGCGATATGGGGCCTGAAGGCCGAGTGGCTAGCTCTCTGGCGCTCGGTACCACAGGCATCGGGTTCGAGTCCTGGCGGTACCATGGATGTTTGTAGTTGATCAAAATAAAATTTAAACCGTAGGTCCCGGTCTAACATGATCGTACAGAGTTGCGAGGGTATTGTTACTCCGCGTCCATAGCTTATCTTCAAGCTACACGCACCTCCTGGGTAGTGATAAGTGAGTAACGTCGGTGTGGCGCTTGCCTTAAGGCATAGAAGACAACTGTCTGTTTGTCAGCTGCATTAGGATATATATATATATGGTATAAGAAATGTTTTCATAATGGTTATTTCAAGAATCTTGTGCACGAATATTAATTTACCTTCGCTTAACATTTAGTTCCTAGTTTTTTACTAAATACGATTAGGTATTTATGAGAGATATTTACAGTTTAAATGAAAACTTTTCAAAGTTTTACAAGCCACAAATAACTTATTGCGACATCTTTTTTAAGAAATTAAATCTTCGATTTCAAATATCAGCAAAAAAAGCATTAAGAATTGTTATTAACTTTTAATGAAATGTTTTCAAATTTTACAAAATACAAATTTTAATGGAAACTATTAAATAATTTCCATATTTTTCCTACACATTCCTCAATTTTATTCATCGAGTACTGAATAATATAAATGATAATTAAGCTATGTAAATCGAAAACAATAATAAATAAAAACAAATCTATACATATAATTAAATAACTGAATTTATTAATTTTTTTTTGTTTGAATTAATATAATGGCATTTATTTTAGGATGAAATAAAATCTTAACACGTACTATTGCTCAAATGCAACAAGTTATATTATCGAACCATTTAAATATAAAATTATGTAGTTAAAACTTATCTCAAATACGCTATCAACTATCTATAAGAATTGCTATCAACTTTTAATGAAATGTTTATAATACAAATTTTACTGGAAACTACTAAACAGTTTTCCAATTTTTCCCTACATATTCCACAATCAATTTTATTCATCGAGTACTGAATAATATAAATGATAATTAAGCTATGTAAATTTAAAACAACGATAAATAAAATCTAATCTAAACATATAATTAAATAATTTAATTTATTAACTTTTTTGTTTGAACTAATATTAGGACATTTATTTTAGGTCTTAACACATACTAAAAAAAAAGAAGTAAAAACACATATAAAAGTCTTAACACATACTTAAAAAAGTAAAACACATACGTCTTAACAACATAAAGTCTTAACACATACTACTGTTGCTCAAATGCAACAAGTTATATTATCAAACAATTTAAATATAATATTAGGTAGTTAAAACTTATCTCAAATACGAAATATGCAATATACATCTAAAATTAATACATACCTTAATATCCATGGTAAGTTATAAGTTTTTAAATGTAGGAGCTACTGACTTGAAGACTCAACGAATTCTTGATGATGCAAACTACTGAAGTGGTCTCGTTTATATACTCTGCTCTCTGCCTAAAATATCAGCCATCCCAAAAGAAATGTTTTCTTTTTAATTTTAAAAAGGCGTGTTACTTCATAGATAACATATATTCCAATGAAAGTCTTATGTAAGATAACTCAAGTGAAACCAGCGAAAAGCTTTTGAATTCTCCTTCCCAATTCGTGAAATATGAAATAAATCTAAATATAACTTACAAATAACTCATGTGACACTTCTATTTATTTCTTAGTGAAATGAAAATACTTACATTATTAAACAACGTTTATCAAAGGTCCCTAACCTTATCAAAAAATCGCAAACCGTAAGAAAATATGTCAAGTCACCAATGATCTGTTACATCAGTTCTTTTAAAAATACATAATTAAGAATTGTTGCATAAAAAAATTAATTTCGAAAAAGTTCATTTTTTATCAGGTCAATATGTTGAATCTGTTGCGTATTAACTGAATAATAAATTCTTCCCTATTATTTAAAAGTAATAACCCAGCGCTTGGATAAAAAAAAATAAGAATCATCTTTCAACAGCGATAACTTTAAAAATTTAGAAATTTAGAAAAATAAACAGCAAATTTATTACTATTTAATAATAAATGCACCCGTTAAAAAATTTATTTTACAACTATGTGTTTAATATGATTAAAGGTAATTAAAATACATTTAAAAATTTATATATACATTTTTAAAGAAATTTATCGATAATGTAACTTTTTAAATTTTCATAATTATAACGTGAAGATATTTTTTTTTTACAGTATGCACTTTAAAAAATTTCTAAAATAATCCATATGATTTATATAAATATATTTATGCTTATAAATGAATACTTCAGTAATTTTCATTAATTCAGTTATTTTAACTATCTATTAAAATTATTCCTTAAGAAATAAAAATTCAATAAATCTAAACACAAAAAAATTCAAACTTTTAGCTGGTATTGAATAAAATTTTACTTACTACAAAATTCCATTTTTAGTTTTAGAATTATTTATATATATAGCAAATTTCCACAGTTTTCTCGTTTTTTCATGTAAATATATTGAGCAAGTTCTGCGAGAATTAATGTTTTTCAAATTTTAACTTCAGTTATTTTGCCTATGTTTCCATGACGATATTTCGGTTTATAAAAACTAAATAACTATGTCTCATAACAAGTCTAAAGATATTATGATTATCATAGGAATCGTAAATAATGTATTTCCTCAATTCTACAACTTGAATATCCTTTCTAATTCTGGAAAGAATCTTCAGGATAAAATATTAATATGTCTATTGTTAAATAAAATATTCGACTCCAAATATTTCTTTACATATCTGCACGAATATATTTCCATTAAGAAAACTACATTACCTCCTAGATAAACTGACAATTCTGTGATATAAAACAAAGATTTCTTGAGTTCCGCCTTTTTAAAATAGAATAAATGGAAGTAAAACTTTGTACGTTAACCATCAGTTTCAGAAGGATAAAAAATGTGGTGATCTTGAAATATTATTCTTTAATGGCTTTTGATGGCTTTAATGGCAATGATGAGAGTTATTACCATTTGTGAATGGCAAAACGATAATAGTTATCTGGTAATGGTAATGAATAATGCTTTATTTATGTTAGTTATTACATTACCATTTGTGAATGGCAAAACGGTAATAGTTATCTGGTAATGGTAATGTTTTGCAAGGCCTGTCACGTATTGATATTTAGGATTCTTGTTTCAAATTGAGATAAAAGGATGAAGAAGGTTCTTGAATAGTTGTAGAAAATTATTAGTCACTCGAAATTTATTATGCGTTTTTCTAAAAATGTTGTAGAAGTACGTGTAAACACGTAGGAAAATTCTGTTAAGATCTATAATTTAATCACAATCAAAACGAGTTGGTTTTGTTGCATCTTTTTTCAATCTCTCCACGGAACAACTACTACTACTACACCACACCACACACACCACACCACATCACTGTGCCTAAAGCTGAGTTGCCTATTTATAGTTTGGGAATGATGTGGGTGAGAAGAAGTCTGATTGAGCTCTGTGACGCTCTACGGTCATATGAGACCGGGATCTACGGCTTAAAGGGGATTCCGAACCACCAAAAACATCCATGGCACCGCCGGGATTCGAACCCGATTCCTGTGGTACCGAGCGCCAGTCACTCGGCTATCAGCCCCCCACGGAACAACTAAATGAGAAATCTTGCAAAACAAATGAATCTTCAATAATTGAATGCTGCTTGATGGCGAATTGGCTAGCGATCTGGTGTTTGGTACCATAGGCTTCAGGTTCGAATCCTGGCGGTGACATGGATGTTTGTTAGTGATTAGGGAATCCACGTTCTGTGTGTCCCGGTCTAATTAGCCCAAAGTGTGCCTAAAATGACCGTAGAGCGACAAACCAAACCAATCAATAACTGAATTGTTGTAATCTCTATATTTAGATGATTTAAGAACATATTACAAATTATCTTCATGTTATTTATATTAATACCTGAATCTCTTTCCATTGAAATTCATGTAATGAATTACATACGTTTGATTAATAAATCTGATTTCTAATACAATGCAAATATTACATTTAATGTTACAAATTTTTTTGTTAATACTTTTTCGTTTTATAAGTCAAGCTTTCGATTCAGCCATCACAGTGCTTTATGATTTATCGTCTTTAAATACTATGAAATAACTTATAACATTATTAAAAATATACATTCATTTATAACGTCGGACATGACTTTTAATTATCCATTGATATTAGAGAAAACATATTTAGCAAATTTTGAGAAAATTTCAACTTGTAAATCCTGGGGCCTGATGGCCGAGTGGCTAGCGCTCTGGCGGCCAGTACCACAGGTTTCGGGTTCGAGTCCGGCGGTGCCATGGATGTTTGTAGTGGTTCGGAATCCACTTTAAACCGTAGTTCCCGGTCTAATATGATCTTAGAGTGTTGCGGTGGTATTATTACCCGCTCCGTAGCTTATCTTCAAGCTACACGCACCTCCTGAGAGTGCTAAGTGAGTAACGTCAGTGCAGCGCTTGTCTTAAGGCATCAAAGACAACTAACTGTCTAAGTGTTTGCCAGCTGCATTAGGAGAAAAAAAAACCCTGTAAACCCGATTCAGTGGATAAAAATGATAAACATGACTTATTTATTATAGAGAATTTTCAAAAATGCAACTAGCTGGATTTGAGGTAAAATAATGGTTTTTAATATTAGATATTGTATAATGTATTTTAAAATTGATATAACACTTAAATAATTATATAAATATGTTTATTTAAGCACGCACATCAAAAAATAAGACGAACAATCGACTTTCGTTTTTAAAACAGATCCGACATATTAATGTGTAAAGCATTAGTATAGTTCTTCATATAGAATTCTTCAGTTTTTTAATTTCAGAAACATTGTTACGAAAATTGAAAAACAAATAAACTTTTCTATATTTAAAAAGAACTTTGTTTAAAATAAATTGATTTAAAAGATTTTCTGATTTTTGAAATACTTTGCCTTTAAAGAGAATTTGAAAAATCAATCATTGGAAAAAATATCTTTCTATTAATATTACAACCATTCTTTGCAATAAATATTAAAAATTCAGTTTCTTAACGTTTTAAGGAGTATCTATGAATTACCCGAATTTTTAACTATGCAAGTAGTATCTAATGACTAATAGTATCTAACTTCCGCATAACAAATGTTATGAATTAAGAATTAATAATTATGCCAATGTTTTAGACAACACAGAAAATTCAGTTTAATGAATTACTTACTACATCTACAAAACAGAAAATTAAAGGATAAATTCATATAGCAAATTATTCGCTAATTTTAATATAAAAAAATCAATTCAAATTTAATTATGTAGATTCAAGAGAATACTCGCTGTATTTTTTTTTAATGTTTGGATATTTTTATAAAAATATTGCAAAAAGTTTTAAATTATCTGACTCTTAAAATTAAATCAGAATATAGAATTCTAAACGTCTATTATTTTTGCATGAATTTGTATGCATCGAAAATTTTATTAAAACAAATAAAGAAATTTTTATGTAGAAAATCGTTACTGCACAATAACTTAGATGATATCCGAAAAGGTTACTGTCAAACTATCTGAAAAAGGTTGCTATCAAATTGCATCTAAACCAATTTCCCTTTTATTTAAAATAACATAATATATTGTGTTAGATTTATCAATAATCGCTTCAAGATAGACTAACTCAGCTCTTCCTTACAAAAGGAATTCAGTTATACTATTCAAAAGACACTGAGTTAGATTTATTAAGGTTTCTTAAAGAAATTAATGAATTAAGAATAATTAAGAATTTGATGAATATTTTAATAAAATTTTTATTTTTACAAATATGTGAAAATGCCTTGTTATGATTACATGTTTTGGAATGAGTGTAAAAAGTATTTTTATTAAAAAAATTATGTGGTATCAGTAGGACAATCGAAAGAGAATTCAAACTTCGAAATATGATGCCGCAATCTAGATTAGAACTGCAGGCTCCCGCATATTAGCATGCCATTCGTTATAGTAAGGTTGTTTTCTGAGAAGTCTTTCTGGTTCTCCTCAATTATGTTATAAATGTGAACTTATTCCATTACAATATCATACCTTCAACAGGAAGGCAATCATTTGTTCTTTTAACTTATCCAAATAGTAAAGAGCCTTTTTTATAGTAAAGAGCCTAGTTTTATGTAATGTAAATAGTGCTAAATTATAAAAATGTCTATTAGTCTATATAATGCCTATTATTTTAGAAGATAACACATAGTATTAATCGAATATGATCGATGAACTGTACTGTATTATAATTCTATGTTAAGCTTATGACAAATAAACTTGCATATGGTTAATTTTATTTAAGCCCATTAAATAAAGTAATTAAATGTTTTTTACTAAGTAAACATTTTAGAAAATGCAAACATTCTACCTGACAAAAATACTATTATGAACAAACAACAATTTTGTTATTGTTTTTGTAATTAATGGCACGATTGTAAGACGCCTGAGGTGTTGCAACAATAAGGTCATTCCACATTCGGATATATTCCTGGATACATTTTATAAAGTAGAATGGCATTTTAAAACATTGTATACATTTATTAAATTAAAATTAAGGTCATGCTTATATTACAAATTCCACCGTTTCAAACTATGCAATTTAATTTTGTTTGCTTCATTATATTCTAGAAGTAGTATAAACTAACTATAAATAAAACGATTTAAATCTCCTCATGTACACAAATAAAAATTCTTCATTCACATATAAATAAACGAGAGAAAAAATGAGTTATTTTCAAAAGTTGAAAGTTTCTTTCACTAATCTAAGTCATCAATTACTATACTAGGAAGACTTAATGTTTCTACCATTATTTTCTTAAATAACCTTTCTTAATTTCGATTAAAAAATAAATTCCGATTGATTTTGCCTATAAAAACGTATAGAACTTTTATATTTTATTATGTCATTGATTCTTATTCTGTAAAAACACAAAATTCTGTAATTTGCAAAATTAGATTTAAAAATTTACGTGTTTGAAACGATGACTAGGAACAAGAAACCTTGCACATATTCAGTTGTATAATAACCTATTCATCATCATCCTCATGAATGGCGCAACAGCCCCATGGTGGGTCAAGGCTGTCTGCCTACTGGCAGATTTCGAAACATGAGATGTCTTCTTTTTTACGGGGTAGGGCTGTCAGCCCTACGCCCAACACTCTACAGTCATGTTAGACTGGGACCTACAGTTTAAAGTGGATTCAAAAACCACTTCAAACATCCATGGCTCCGCCGGGACTCAAACCCGCAACCTGCTACCAATCGCCAGATAATAACCTATTACTTCTACAAAAGCCACTAAGCAACATTAAAAAAAAAAAAAAAAATAAGAATAATTAATTAAAAGCATCTTTTTATTAATTAAAGTGATTGCTTAAAAAATCGATTGATATGTGTAAATTATTAATATTTTATAAGTTATTGGTAAATTATTATATGTTTTTTTTTACTGTTAAATATAAATATTATACATATTAAAACATGTATATTACATATACCTTCAATAGTGTAATTTTTACCATAGCTTTCTTCTGTTAGAATTATCACGGAACGATTATTGTATATTAGATTTCAGTTTTATAATCCATAACAAATCTTGAAAGAAATAATTGTACAATAAAGGGTATATTAGCTCATATGGCGTCATAATTTCTCTATTTTATTTCAACGAATTATTATTATGAGAAAGTCGTCATAATGTAGGGCCTAAATGGCCGAGTGGCTAGCGCTCGGTACCACAGGTATCGGATTCGAGTACCGGCGGTGCCATGTATGTTTGTAATAGTTCGGAATCCACTTTAAAACCGTAGATCCCGGTCTAAAATGATCGTAGAGCGTTGCGGAGTATTGTTACTCCCGCAGTTCTTACGTCCGTAGCTTATCTTCAAGCTACAGGCACCTCCTGGGTAGTGCTAAGTGAGTAACATCAGTGCAGCGCTTGCCTTAACAAGACGTACAATTGTCTAGACATCAGAGACAATTTGCCAGTTGCATTAGTATGCCAGTTGCATATTTAAAAACTTTTTCAATGTTTCCATTATCTTTTGCCCTTTATCGCATACAAGAAAAACTCTTGAAAATTTGTAAGTTGATTAGATGAAAAGATTGTGTAAGTTTACGTCTCTGATACTTTATACGAGGCCAGTTAAGAATTGTCATACAATCTCTTTTTTCAAGCAAAACTATTGGTTCACATGGCCTTATTTGAAGTAAAAAAATCTGACGATTCTAAGCTGGCTTGCAAAACTAGTTGAAAATATTTGATAATTTAAAAAGTCCATACATTGATTAAGCAAAAGGTTGAATTGAAAGCTAGATTTTAAATTTATAATTCATTGTGAATTTTTATTATTAGGATACTGTATCTGCTTCTTCTGTATATTGTTACTAATAATCCATTCTGAAACTCTAGCAGATCATTAACCAAACTGAATTAATCAGCAATAATGTAATAGCTATTTGAGTGTGATTATAAAATAATTCTACAAACTCAAATTACCTTAAAATTATTTTTACTTTGAAGATTTACAGCAATAATAAAAATAATATTAAAAAAATAATGAAAACCTTTCAACGTTTGAATTAATATTTAATATATATTTCATTCTTGAACCTTTAATGCAAATTCTTAATACAATTAGAAAACTATGACATTATATTAAAGCAATACATTTTACCACTGTCATCAATCCTCATCTGTGGAGTAAGGTCTCAAAACTTTAAAAGACATACACATATTAATTTCAATTATAAAACGAAAAAAATCACTAAGGAAAAATTAATATTACCCTCGTTATTGATTTAAATAAAATTACATGAAATAAAAAAAAATTCCTCACTTTAAAGCATTAAAATTTGGGATGCTGACATAAAAACTTCAAAGAAAGGATTCCTTTCATGATATATTATTATTATTTTCTGCTTTATAATTGAAATGAATATATATGTGTGAGTGTTTTTAAGTTCTAAATACACAAAATAATTTTGAACTTAAAATGAAATTATAGATGAACAATGAGAAATTACATATTCCTTAAAAGTAAAATATACTTTTAGAAAAACCGACAAAACAAAACTGATGCATCAAGGAGTTATTTGAATGGTACGAAAAGCGGCAATTGTCATGCATGCGAATAGAAAAAGGGCAAAAATATCAGAGGACAGATTTTTAGTCAGGATATAGTGGATGATATAATGTAAACAACATTCTTGGTTCGTTATATATAGAGAGAATCAGTGAATAAGGAATTAGCAAACCTCTTGTCCTTATGCAAGTTGCTCTCCTGTTTAGCAGTGAATCATAGAGTTGGCAAATGACCAGTATTGTAGTCAAAGTGAGTAAATGGAATCAAGTTTGTATTAAAGTTATGGCTTAGAATTAGAATTTCTCCTATTTTAATACGCCATTTACATATTCTGAAACTCTCGAATATTGATTGATTGGCCATTAAACCTAATCATTTGCACACAATCAAATAACTATTTCCAGATGTGTTGTTTTACTTCTGGAGTGTATTAATAAAAAAAATCACTTTTAAATATTGTAGAATAAAACATATGATTTCTGCCAGCAAATACAACCTAGTCTTCTTATAATAATATAACCGCACCATTGAATATATATATATTTAATAAATTGTTATAAAAGCTTTTACATGCTGAAACTGTAAAACAAATATCACTTTTCAATGAACTTTCTCCCTTCTTCCTTTTAAAAAAATATTTTCAAATTCCATGCCAGAAATTTTAACTATCCAGTTATTTCTCTCAGACCTTATTTGCCTTGAATTTAGAATTTTATTGTGTAATTATTCTATTGACTCTATATTGTAAACCTTTTATGTATTATATGAAGAAATGTAAACAATATAAATGTAATGAACTTTTGCAACAATTAATGTTTAAATGTTTTTAAAAAGTAAACAACTTGATACATAACTTATAGAAAATTAGAATATTTTAAAGATGGATTTTCATTATAGAGTATTCCAAAACAATTAAAAATATAATTTTTTTTTAGTGGACCTCTGAAATAAACATCATTTTAGAATTTTTTCCATGAATTAAACTGAAAAAGATCAAAAACAGAATTTTATATTTAGAACCACTCTCCATTTAGTTTTGAAAAAAATAAATAAATAAATAATAATTTAGAATCTTTTTCTTAACAAAATGTTAGATGCTGCACTTTGTATTTAGTTTTATTTTTTAAACATGTACATAAGGACATTTTAATATAAAACAATTAAATAAAATTATTGATACAATTTCATGTTTTTTAAAAGCTGTTATCAAATTAAATAGTATTAAATAATTAAGTTATTCATGTGTATAAAATACAATCACAGAAAAAAATTCAAACAAATATTTAATAAAATTCTATTAAAATGCTATAAATACAGCAAAATGGCAGTGAAATGTATAAAGATCTTTTGTTAAAATTGTTAAAGAATGCTTGCTTGAAAAAACTTCACTGAGCATTTCAGATCTTGAGCATCCCTTTGAATTTACATAAAAATGACATTCATTGAGAAATACAGATAATTATGTTTACAATATCTCGGCATAAATACATTCTTCAATATTTAGTGCTTTTTACTGATATAAAAATAATTATCACACACATTGGTATCAATAGTTCCAAAGATCACACAAAACATGCTTGCCCAATACTAATGCCAAATTCTTGGTCTTTTAGACCCACATCACGAGGTGCAATGTCAATGATGGGTAATCTTTGAGGTTTATTAGTGGAATAATTTAGGATAGTAAAAGACCAATCATCACTTCGATTCTAGAATAGAACAAAAAGCAACAATAAATTATACTTATATACAATTGTCTAAAAATTATTTAATTTAAAAATTTCTTTAGTTATATGCTTTTTTAATCAAGTATTTTGCTTCAATGCTTCATTATTTTTTTTCATAAGATAATATTTAATTCTTTATTCTTAAAGTTAGACAATTTATTAAAAATATTAAATTTTTAATATAACACTAGAAATGTTTTAACTTATAATTACTTTGATAGTCTAAAGTAAACTATCACAGTGAAATTAAAAAAATACAATTTTGAGTTTAGAATATAATAATACATTTTACTTAAAACTTTTGACATTGGTCCATTTATACATTATAAATTTTGTAATTATCACATGGTCTCTTATTACATATATACAGTATAACAGCATATTTGTCAATCTAGCTTTCAGTATTTCTAATTTAGCAACATAATTCCACATGCAATACAAAAAAGTAAAGTATAAAGTACAAAGCAAGTTTTTCTTTTTAAAAAGAAAATTTTAATAAAAGAAATACCATCATTCATTAAAAAATAGGTATCTGATTTAATGTGAAAAAATTACAATAAGACAGCTTAATTATGATGAAAAACCACCCAACTGGGAATGCAATTTTATAAATAAATATAAAAATAAATTATAATACTGAAATCTTAATTATTCCAATATAAAAATTACTACGGAGTAACTAAAATTACCTGACATCCATCAACTGATGAGTGATAAACAAAATGTTTATTTCCTTCAGCTGACAACTCAAGATCATTATATGCCATGAGTCGAAGAGCTCTCTTGAAGAATTTGTGCTTAGAATCATAATATGCAATAGAATTTCGACAATGATATGTAATAGTCTGAGATGCCTTTTCACTCAGAAGTTGAAGGAATGTAAGCTGACCGTGATCAATTTTGTAATGTAGCTGAAATATATAAATAAATAATTAGATTTGCTCACCGAAAGTTATAAAAGCCCTTTTAACATCTTTCATAAATAAGCAATATTATATCTACAAAATTAGAAAAATAATTTAAAAAATATACATACAGGCGATCCAGATTCCATTTCACTGAACCATGTTTTTGTGCCTCGGCCTTTAACATGGCTTCCTCGGGGAATCTGTGAATAAAAAAATGATTTAAAATTTCTCGAATTTAAAAATTTACTCGTATGAATTCAAAAATTTATTTTAAAAATAATAAATCAAATTATTTTCATTATGGAATTAAACCAACTAGATTTTCTATTTTATTTGCACCCTTGAAGAATACTGTTCAGACACAATCATTAATCTTTTCTTAAAAAATAAAATTACCATTAATGTATGCATAATGCATTGAGATACAATTTATATAGAGAAAATTCACTCCAATGGAATTAAGCAAATTACTAAGAAGTAACAAAAACAAAGTATTTTGATAATGTTAGAGATTAAATTTTGTCTTGGACATTTTTCTTTATACAAAAACTTTTCAAGGTCTTTATACAATTTTTTTTTTTTTATTTTTAAAACCTTAAGGAAATCAAACTATCAAAACAAGAGGTGTGAAAACATACACAAAAATGTATATGAATGCTTTTAAAATTTTAAGAATTGGATAAGCCATTATCTATATTAATTGAAATAATAATTTACCTCATCAGGATCTGGTATTATACATGTTTCTCTTGTATCCATATTACAGAAAACTTCAATGGCATCATTACGGTTATTTCCATTTGGATCAATCCAATATTTTCCTGAAATATGGAGATAACAAAAAATTAAATTTATACAATCTAGTACTTAATAGACTTTGAAAATATTTTTCCTACATTATATATATATATATATATATATTTATCATATAGTTCATAAATAATATGGTAATAATATATATATATAATAATATATACTATATGATATATATTGTTATATAGTTTCATGACAATATGGTTATAAAAATTACTGACTGACTGACCATATTGTCATAAAACATTACTACTTAACATTTTAACTGAATTTTTTAAATGTTTTACACACATAAGGTGACAAAAGCATAAGAGTCTGGTACTTTTAAAATAAACATGATCTAATAAATCATATAGCAAATCGCATTACCATGATGGAGATGAAAATTTAAACATCAATAAATAAATATACCAAACACAGATATTTAAACTGAGCCTACTACAATAATCTTTATTGTTCGTTATTGCAAAAAGTAAAAGAATATTATTTATACATGTCAAATATTCTGAATAGGGCATAATTCACAATGGCATATTTATTTATTTAGATCAGTTTTTGTTTGAAGATGATTTCTATCAGAATAATGCTCATATTATTCTTTTTTTATAAAAATTACTAAAGTAATGATGGTGATTTTTATTTTAATACTTTACATTTATGAGATATTACTAAACAGAGAACTTTTAGTTAAATTAAAGAAATAATCTATCATTTTTTTTTTTATTTGTTCTAAACAAATAAAAAAAAAAGTGGCAACTACTGAATATATCTCAAGATCTCTACTTTCTCTTTATTAATTTAGTCCCTATATAGTAGCCATTGTTTTGTGACATAAAAGAAGGTTCTACAGTTTAAAAAAATAGGTCATTATAACATATAAAATATATTACTCAATGGAAAGGATTTATTAAGGGAAAAAGAACTTTTACACTTTAACCTTTTTTTTTTTAAATCAATGAATGTCTCAAAACACTTTCAATTATAAGGAAGTTTTTCTGAAATTCACATACTTTCATTACCTTTTTCACTAGCTATTAAAAAAATCTATCTTAAAATGTATTTGTTCACATTATTTTATAAACTTTTTAAAAATTTAGGGTAACTATGACTTAATCTACCTTTTGAACAACCATAATGCCAATACAGAGAAATGTTTTATTCAGTAATTGATTGCTATATTATTATGGAAGAAGATTTGATTGCGATTGAAAATAATTAATATATAGTAGTGCACCAAATGAATTCAAAGTATTTTTTTCTTTGTAGCCTAAATTATTCAATAAGTATATTTTCATACCACTTGGGAGATCAGGTTGTGCCTCAGATAAATCTTTACATGTTTTTGCAGGCAATTCTTTCTTTCCTGTTGGCTTTCTTAATTCCGCATAGTCTTTTACCAGTCTTTCATAAAACTTAAAAATGAGTTCTCTTTTCTCTTCATCAGAACCAGAAGCTAAATCTGGCTGATCTCCATACAGAGGATCTGGTCCCTACAAAATTTAATAAAATTATATGCATATTTCAAGATACAAATTCTAACAATTTATTTCATCAGATTACCATTAAAAATAGTCATATATATTAGGACATGGATAGAATATCCTCTTATGTTAATAAAAATTTCAATATATTAATATTAATTTAAATGAGCATATCTATAAATTTTTCTTATTTATCTACAATTAATATTTTTTTCATGTTTAATTTATTATACTATTTGCTCTTAATAAAAATTATTATAATATGTTGTTTTATTTATCGATGGTTATCTTCTTATTCTTTAAAGATAAAGAATTAAAACTAACAGTTATTAAAATTTTTAAAGAATTATGAGTTTTTATGATTATCTGTTTCTTTTCCTACTTCTTTTATTTTGTTATCCAACTAATTTTGACACATTTATTAATATTTGAATATTTTTCTAATGATTTTTTACTTAGGAATTTCTTTGCAAATTATACGTGGATTTTTATAATGTTAATAGATTTTTTCATACAGCATTTTTTACATCAATAGTTTTATATGATTATTATAGGCAAAAAATTAGAAAAATTATCACCTTAACTTGCCCCTGGGACATTAAAGCAGCTAAAGCTGCAGCATCATACTGAAATCCAGGACCAGGTGGACCAGGAGGACCAGGTGGGCCAGATTGTCCTGCAGGTCCATCTCTTCCTGATTCTCCTGTTGAACCCCTAGGCCCAGGCAAACCCAACATTCCAGGAGGGCCTGGATTTCCTGGATTACCGGGAGGGCCTTTAGGCCCACTCCGGACCCTGAAAAAAATATTAATGAATGAAATAAATAACCTACAGTTTATAATAAAAACAGAAACTCTTAACTATAAACATTATGACAGAAACTTCTTAAGAACTTGATTATTAATAATTTTAAAAATGATATTAATTACAATATTAAAATACTATGTTATATGATTATAATTTTAAGCTTCAGATCTACATTACAAATGAAGTATTAAAACTTAATTTTGCAAAACTACAACACAAATATGAATAATAATTTAGAATAGCTTCTTTTTAAAACTTTATTACGAATAAACCTATCATATATTATAAGAAAAAAATATTTCTTAGTGGATAATTAGTTTTGTTATGGTCGATTGAACTTTTTAATTTCCTGGTAAATTAATAAAAAAAATTTTCTCTAAATGAATTTAAAGAAACACAATATTCAATGTAAAAAATCAATAAATAAACTCATTATAATTTATGTTAAATATTTAGAATGTAAAACTTTTAAAAGAGATTCTAAAAATTTTCTTTCCTCCTCTCTTGCATCCTCTAAAACAAATTTAAAACTACATTACCTTTTTTAAGAATATTCACTATAAATCCTATTTTGGTTTTTAAAAATTATTTCATTTATTATATTATTTCTTGATAAAAAAATGTATGTGTGATAAAAAATGTTTATGTGCATTAATATTTTGGAAATTGATTTTTATATCAAGATTTATCAGATTGAAAAAATTTAGATTTTATATAATTCCTAAATTATATAAAATAAATTCTCTCCAAATTAATACTTGTTTATATAATAGGGCTATGATTTTTATGGGTAGAAATATATATTGATTACATATTTCTTCAATTTGATACAAACCAAACAGAGAGTAACACTGATAGAACAAATTTTAGATGCTTATTCAAAATATTAAATTTTTCGATAACTATACTACTTTTTAACAGGTTTCGCAAATTTATTTTATTGCACATATATTGTTGAAGTTCAGAAAATACATAATTTTACTCCTCAAGTTTTTATTCATTTAAAAATTTTATTACAAAAATGATACCTTCATTCCAGGAGGTCCAGAATCGCCAGTCATACCCTTATCTCCAGGTGGGCCCTATAAATATAAAATAATAACTAAATTTTCATAGAAAGAACATCGAAAATATTTTTGATATATATAGAATTATATCATATTGCAGCATCAATAAACGTTCGGATTTGAATACTATTTGGTTCGAACTCATAATAGGAATAGAGTTTTACAACAATAGAACAAGGAATATAGTTTTTTGTAAGCCTATTTATTATTTTAATTTGTATCTGCCAACTCCTAAACCAAGTTTGCAAATTCTTTTAATGTATAAAAAAGCCCAAGTCCCAAGTGAGTTGTGGGAAGTGCTCAGTTCTCATAAAAAAAAACTACATTAAACTTTTGTTATGCAAATTCTACTCGGCAAGTTTAGTGGAAGTTTTACTTTAATTAAAAATATTTTAATCATATATTAAGCTGATATCTCTTGTAGAAGCCTATGTTTAAAAGAGTTTCTCGTGAATTTACACTTTTCACGGGCGAGAAAGATAATGAAAATGACGCTTTAACAAAACAGTTTTGATATCACCTACGAATCAATAACTGAGAAGCTAGTCAATCTTTGAAGGAGAGCCTGAGAAGACCACGTAAATGGCTAACAAGTAGGACTATATGATATGCCTAACCAATGTTTATTTCTTTGATGGTTCCCCAATACACCTTACAAGTGCTCGTTACCATATCGCCGATCCAGTCTCCGAGCTGTAGAACGAGCAAATCTGAGGGGGGCGATGTCTCAAGGAGATGTGCCCGGACACGATGAAAATGCTCCTGTGGTGGCAAAGATGTTATCATAATTCCTGAACAATTTGGTTTCAGGAAAAATCTCAGCACAACCCACCAACTCGTTCGAGTTACAAACTCATACACGACGGCTTTTTCAAAGAAAATTAGCACCGATATCCTTTTCTTAGATATCGCGAAAGCGTTTGATAAGATTTGGCATACTGGTCTAATTTTCAAACTCATGCAACTAGAGACTTTCCAACACCTATCGCACTTTTAATTCACTCTTTCCTCACGAATCGGAATTTCCGAGTTAAAGTTAATAATCAAATATGGTCACCACGAGTCATAGCCAGCGGTCTCCCACAAGGATTACTTCTTTCGCCGCTACTTTTCAACATCTACGTAATGACTTCCCGCGCATGAATAATGTTCACACGGCCATGTACGCGGATGACACTGCAATTATTTCAAGGCATCTCAACCAAATCGAAATCATAACAAACCTCCAAAATTATGTCACTGATCTAGAAACATGGCTTTCAAGGTGGAAAGTCAAAGTCAATGCATCCAAATGCGCCTGCCTGATCTTCACCAAGAAAGTCAAGAATATTCCACTACCGAATATCAAAATCTTCAACGAACCAGTGCGTTCGTGCATGAATAAAGGTACCTGGGGATTATTTTTGACAAAAAATTACTTTTTACTACCCATATTCATGATACTCTTAAAGGAGCCATTATTGCTAGTCACAAAAATTGCACCACTCTTAAATTATAAAAGCAAACTCTCGATCAGAAGTAAACTCACACTTTATACCTCCATTCTGCAGCCATTTTAACTTACTCGTCTCCTATTTGGATTACCGCTAATATGGTCACATTGAGGAAACTGCAGGTTTTTCAAAATCAACAAATACTCAGAATCACTAACGCGCCGTTTTACTTAAATAGAAACTTGTTGCATAATGATTTAAATTTAGAACCGATCTTAGATTACGTTAGGAAACTTTCCGAAAACTTTTTACTCAAATTACTCAATTTTTTATTTTCTCTACTAATCCGCTAATAGCTAATCTCCCGGCTTACGATCACTTCAATAGAAAATCTATTAAAAGACCTAGAGCAATCAAAAATCAACAATTTATCAGCTTTCCGCAACAGAAAAGAATTCATCTAGATCCAGGATAGATTAATACTTTTTCTTAAATTCCGATTTTATACTCTATTTTTTTCCACTCAAAAATTTTAAAGGGGCAACGGGCATATACCTGTTACGGAGTTCCAAGAGTGCCCCTTTAAGAACCACAATACCTCCACATCTTAAAATAGTTCAAGAATTAGCAGTAAATGTATTTGCTTCAATTATAGAATATTAATAAAAAAAATAAAAACAATTTTGAATATAGATGGCGCTAGGCGCTTGACCGCGATTTCGATCTCCGCTTTCAACTTGCTCCGCCTCCTTTTTATCACCGGTATGCTCGGCCAATAGTAAGAGCGCAATTCTACCACAAACTGCTCCGACTTTCTACCCGGGGTATCTTCCCGATCTTCGGCGTAAGGCGCTCGGCATTTTCTCCCTTTCTTTTTCGGTAAATGAATTAGTCCCACGGAGAACTGTGGCTCGGCTATGACTCTTGTTCTCTCCCTACCCTTTCTTTCCACCACACACACTCCTGAGATTTTTTCCGACTGAGTATTTCTGGTCTCATAAATACTCGTCAAAGTGCAAAGGATTTTTAAATTTAAATTTTGTTTTCTTAATTTGTACCACAATATACACTTTTATATTTTTCCACCTGAGCTATGGCTCATTCTAATTTTACACTTATTCACACTCATTTCTTACACATTAAATTTTTCTCTTATGTTTTCTTTCTTAATGTTAAATATTTTTGTTTTTTTACTAATTATGCAAAAGGAGATAGGGGGATCCTGTCCCCAGGTACTCCAAAAATACACAACTTTTTGCCTTTGCCTGTCTGATAACAACTGGGCGTAATAATATAAAAATAAGCTAATGTGCCCTTTTTTGTATTCCAGAGCTCTTTTTCAGTTGGTTCAAATAAGTATCGGATATATTTAAAGAACATTATGTTTTCTGATATCCAAAACATCGTTTTAAAAATGTTGCTAATGGAAATTTTTGTTCAACCAATAGAAAAATGTGTCTTGCGCGTGTTATAGATAACCAGGAGATGCCATTTTTATTTGAGGCTTTACAACATTGCAGCCATGATGTTCAAGCCCCCAAATTCCATCCTTGGATGGAACTTGGGGCTTCCCCAGCTTCTCAAGCTGTGATAGAAGACTGCACGCTACACGCCCCTCCCTCCAGTTCTCTGACTAAATTAACGCTAACAATACTTCAAGTGGCAGACTTAACCATACTGGTAGAAACCTATAGGATATTACTTTTCGAAAAGGATCTCGCTATACCATACATAATAAAACGATGGAAGCTTTTAACAATCTAAGCAAAGCACTAATTTCTGATCCAGTGTTGGGGGATTGTACAATAAAAAACTCCCCAAGGAAATTCATACGAATACTAGTTAATACGCTATTGGAGCAGTCCTACTGCAAATACAGAATAAATGAATTACTTCACACGTGGAAAGAGAAATGCATCGCCATAGTATGGGATATTAACAAATTTAAGCCGTACCTATTTGGAAAACACTTTTCTGTCGTGATGGATCATGATTCCCTTTTCTGACTCAAGAGTCTCAAAGATCCTACTGGAAGGCCGATTATTCGATACATTATGCAGTAACAAAATTGCTACCAACAGCTGAAGTGGAAGAAGCAGCAAAATTTCAGCTTGCAAAAGTTCTTCTAAGACACAACTCCTCCAGTAATTATGATAGATCGTGGGATTACTTTCCAAACCAGACTAATTTCTGTTGGATTGTATAACATCGACCATCATATGATGACAGCATACCGCCCTCAAACAACAGACTGATAGCGAGCTTCTAGCTAAAAACTTCATCAAGATGCTGCATGTATGTTGATATCGAACAGAAAAACTGGCACCTAAATTCTACCATTTGTAACCTTCGTATACATTACTGCTAAACAGGATACAACAGGTTTTAATATTAACTGGTTAAAATGAAAATAAATTAAAATGAAGACCCTGAAATATATATAATTTCTTAAGAATTTATTCATTAAAAGTATTAGATATTAATTTATTTTCTCAGAAGAACTAAGAAAATAAAATTGGCGTCTTTTGAGAAAACTGTTGCAAGCTAAATCGAGAATGCACAGATAAAAACTCATTTCACTTTGCCTCGATATCAATTTTAAAATTTCACATGTATGCAAATATGTGCATATCAAACAAAGTCAGATAATCATTTTCATTTTATTAATTAAAGTAAGTTTTTGAAATTCAAAGCTAAGAATATGTTAAAATGTTTGATAATCTGAAATCAGGCAAGGGACATTCTAATTTTCAAAAATTTTAATTTATTTAGCTATTTTTCCCACTAAAGAACTTTGATACATACATTGGCATGTAAAAAAAAATCGTTCTACATTTTTAAAGTTATGCCAATTAATCAACTATAAAACTCTTACCACAGGTCCAGGAAGTCCTTGTAATCCCATCAAACCTCTGTGACCTTTTTCACCTTGAGATCCAATATCACCTTTAGGCCCTTTATCTCCTGTTGAACCCTGAGGTCCTGGTACACCTCTTTGTCCTTGAGGTCCAGGTGAACCTTGAAGGCCTCTTTCTCCTCGTTCACCTCTTTCACCAGAAGATCCAGTTGGTCCTGAAGGACCAGGAACACCCTATAAAGGGATAAATAAAAAATTATCTTCATTTCTTGCCTATAATTTTAAGGAACATATAAAAACTGATATTCGTAATATTTATTTGAAAAAAAATTATTCTGCGTAAAATCTATCAGACAATTCACAACAGCTTGTTTGGAATATGATATGTTAAAAGAAAACAAGTAAAGTTCTGTTTGTACCACAATTGATAACTTAGAATACCATAATATTTTTATTTTGACTTAAAATAAGGAAGTTTTAATGTTATAATAATATAATAAATGAACATATACATTTAAGAGTGAAAAAATATAAATATCATGATAAAAACAAAAGGAAAGTATTTACAGAAAGGTAAAATAAATAAAAACTTCAGGAAAGGAACTATTTGAATGATAAAAAAAATATAGAAAAATTTAAAACAAGTTTTAAACTATCCAATTAAAGAAAATTCGTGTTACCAATCTGGTATCTTTACATTGCTATAGAAATTAAAAATTTTCTTTCCTGGCTTTTCATCCACTCACACAGATGTGCATGATGTTTATTTGTGCCTCTTATTTTCTTTCATTAAAGTATGCCTATCTGTTATCATGTGCAACTTCAATAAGTTTATAACATTTTTATAAAAAAAACCTGTTTGTTTCTCTCACAATCAGAGGTTTTTAGTATTATATCAGAAATAAAATAAATTTTTTTTTCTTGACTGGAGGTAAAAAATTTTCTAGCCGGTGAAAACTGATTTTTACAAAAATTTCTCAAGAAAATGTGAGTGATTATATGCAAAAATCCATAAAATGCCTGAAGAAATTCTAAGGTACTTTATGTTGTAATCTATGAGATTATACGTTTAGAAATCATAGTAGAAAAGAATTTTCCAAAAGTTATACTTTTTTCTTAACAACATTTTTAAACTACATAAATAATGTATAAAAATGTAAAAAAATTTCTTTAGCACCAATAGTTTTTATTAAAGAGCTAAAGTTATAAAAAGAAATAATATAGCTGAGAGGATTACATGAAGCTTAGATTATGCAACTTTTTATGTATAATCTAAAATACACTGATGGATCCCAATGCCAGGAAAAATTATTGTAGAGTAATGAAATTCGAGCAATGCATTTCTCTAGTTAACATGCTTAATTGATTAAATTTTTAAAAGATTACAAGGTTAATTTAAAGATCAGAGACCCTGTATTTCAAATGTGCAAATGCTGTTACATTAATAGCTGGTGTGTGCCTCCAGAATTTTGAATGCAATACGTA